>PVHP010001226.1:0-111439 GCA_004024765.1 Zapus hudsonius | reverse complement strand
TCTCTCTCTCTCTCTCTCTCTCTCTCTCTCTCTCTCTCTCTCTCTCTCTCTCTCTCTCCTCTGCTTGAAACTAAATAATTAAAATATTGAAAAAAACAAAACTCCACTTATGTATTCATTTAATTAATCTTCTGAAGGCCTCTAAGAAGCAGGTACTTACTGACCATCTTTATGACAGTCCTGTAAAGGTTATGTGTCTTGTACTTGTGTCAGTTTCAAATAGCTGACACAGGACTCAAATGCAGACCTTGGACGTAAATGGAGATGTGACATCGGAGCCCACCCACAATATTGGAGGCATAGCAAGACTTTTTTTTTTGGTGTGATGTGTGAATGACTGCATAGCCAGTGGGGGTCCACTAGGGACCCTGTGCTTGGCTGGCTCTGCTCTGTACAAGTGCATTCTAGCAGCTGAAGTTGCCAGGAGGTTAAGCAAGAAGGGGGACAGTAGATCTACCTCCCACAAGCCATCTGGCTCTCTGAACCCAAAAGGAAATGTTTCAGTGTGATAATGTGGGCCTTGTGACTCTCTGTGTGGCACGTGGCACATCTGCCTGGCCACATGTAGACTGAGGGAGTTGCATCTCTACTTATGGATGCAGTTATAAATGTAAGAAAACCTCAATTTTGTTTAATACCGACTTCGTAGAAATGTTCATCTACAGAAATCACAATGACTGACAGTTTTTTTAGAAAAATAATGTGTATCTTATATGATCATAATGAGATTTGGGATATCTTATTTCATCAATGAGAACAGCAGGAAGGAACTCAATATATTTTATCTCTCGACGTTATTCAAAATTTTTCTTTAAAAATGGATTCCAATGAGTTCTTAGGACACATTGCAATTTCTGCTTTAATGGTGTTTTATAGAAAGCCAAATTGATCCTTGAAGAATGGCCCGAGTATTTGGTCATCGGTTCTCCACCTAATCTGTGCTATGGAATTGCCCACCTCACTTTTAAAAAATACTGAAGTTTGTTCTAGCCCTACATGTGTGGAGTGAGAGAAACTAAGAATCGAAAACTATTTTGGGTGAATTTTGATGTGCCCTAAAGTTTGAAAACCACTCTTCTGATGTCACTTATGAGTACTTCAGAGAAAAAGTCAGGGTGGCTATGTGAGAGAACACTTCAAGGAAACAGCGAAACAAGCAATTCTACATGGCATGGAGGATGCTAGAATAGCCCTAGAAAACACAAGCAAGGGAGCAGACGTGTCTCTGCGCTGGGGATAACCTCTGCTCTACACAACAGTTCACCAATGGGACAGTAGGCCGTCTGCCAAACCAGTGCCCACCCAGCAGCTGAACAATGACCCAAGGTTGTCTCTGCACATCTTCCCCAGCAGCTCTTACCTCATTCATGGTGAGAAGAGTAGAGCAAGGTGTAAGGGAAAGTAGATTATGACAGATGTGTGACCTTGAGCAACATTTATAACATTGCCAAACCTCTTTATACCTATAAACATGGGGATAATAGGTACATAGCTTCATAGTCCTGAACACTTGTGAAGGTTTACATGGATGGCCCTTAACATAGTGCTTGCCTGGCACATTGCAAATGTTCAGTAAATAGCAGCTACTATTACCAGCCTCTTCTGACTCATTCAAGATTTTTCCCCTCACTTTGTTTTAAATAATCCTGGGTCCCAAAATATTCAGAGGAACTGAAAGTCTAGGCCAACTTTTTCTATTTGAGGACACATGAACTCAGCTTCTGTTTTCTGTGAAGCCTCTTACATCAAAGAAACACTTGACTTTCTACACTATAAGTCAGATATTGGGAGTCAAGGTCATAGTGTCTCCTGTTAACTAGGGCCTTCACTTTCCTTATTCCCTGACTTGCTGTTTGTTGACAAAGAGGACAATTGTGAACTCTGTATCTGTGTATTCACATGTGTATAGATGTAGGTATTTGTCTTCATTGCCATTTTGGGTGGTCAAGGTTGCATCCTAGAATTCCTGAATTAAGGAAGAAGTTATAACATTTTATTAGCTATTTTCAAAATCATTTTGTATTCCCCTAAAATATCTTCAGGCAGAACTGCATTTTAACATTTAGAAACACAAGTCCTATTAACATGTGAATAATAATAGTTAGCATTTACTTATACTATGGTTATTGGAAGGTATTTGCACATATTTTAAAAAGCCATTCTCTCCTATGCATTTCGTATGAAGCACATACGATTATTCTCCCCTTATACAGAGGAGGCAATTAAGCTACATGAGGCAGGCCTGGGGCAGTTTTTATGCTCTTTTAACCCCAATCAATGAATAAAAATTGACTCTAAGATTCTTAAGGATCTGAAATTTATATATACAAACTTTCTTCAACTGCCATTGGCTTAAACATGAAGGAAGTAGGGTTGTGAGGTGTTAGTTTGCTTGTGGTCATGAGTGAAGAAGAAAGTATAGATTATAACTTCTGTGTAGCATTCCTGCCTTACATCCCATTGCATGGAAGATGCCAACAGGTAAACTGAGACAGCAGCACTGTAGTTAGGAACATTAGCTTCTCATGACTCATTATCATCAGGAGGTGAGAAATAGGTATGGGACAGGTTGGTGATTGGATGCGGTGGGGGAAGCTTTGAGTCTGGTGACCTTTATTGTATCAGTTATGTAGAGTGCAGAATAGCAGAAGTTGTGATTGGGGGTGAAATGGGGTGCACTGGGGGTGAGAATTTAGATAATGTCCAACAAAAATTCCAATGTGCCCCAAAATTTAAGGAGTACCCAAGTTCTTGTCTGTAAAGTTAAAGAATTAAAATCATAGACAAGATAGTAAGGTATAGTGGGAGACTTTATTACTTAAGGGTACATGGGGAGTTACAGAATTCTCCAGCAACCAGTGTGGGGAGAAAAACGTGGAGAGTTTTAACAGAACTTATGCTGTTCGGCTAATCAAGAAGAAAGGGGAAAGATCTTGAGAAGAAAAGATTTAGGTGGAAGAAAAATCCAGCCCCTTACCACAGGCTGTGGTGGGTGCTGGGGAGACCTTACCTGTTCCTGGGGAATCAGAGGTCCAATTGCCAGCCTGCCATGTGGGGAAGAGAGCGCTTTCTTTTAGGAAAGTTAATTTAAATTTTCCCCAGGTGAGTCAGAGAGACAGCTGATTGGTTTATATCTGACCAATCAGTTTAGCACCTAGGTTTTAGCTCTAGATAGACACCTCCCACTCAAGGGTGGCAAAGTGTCTCTGAAGCTGCATGACCCTTCACAGGGGAACTGTGTCAGAGGTTTGAGGAGACAAAATAAGGTCTAAAATAGTGATCTAGAGAGAGTGAGTAGAATAGACAAGAAATGTAGTTTGACCACTGGGAAGTCTTCAGAGCCCACTTGAGGTGAATGTTGGGATTTACAAGGAAGACAATCAGTGTAATTGCCAGCTACCTGCCCTTGTGTAAACACAGAGATAGAGCCACAGAGTCCTTGGCTTTAACCAGTGTTGGGTGTTTCACACAAGTATGATGAAACAGTACAAGGATGTGGGGGTTGAGATGTACCTGAGAGCAATGATTGTAATAACAAATGACATTTTAATCTAAGTCTATGAGAAGAGAGTGTGATTTGGTGCAGGCCAGGCAGATAGGGTGAATGGACTTTACAACTGTAATGGTAGCAAATAGTAGTGACATTAGGAGTGAAGAGAGAAGGTGGGAGATGGTATTTGGACATTGGGATTCCTTTTTTTAATATTTTATTGAATATTTATTTTCAAGGAGAGAATGAGTAGGTGTACCAGGGCCTCCTGTTCAAATGAACTCTGGAAGCATGTTGCCACCCTGTGTGTCTATCTGGCTTTATGTGGATACCAGGGAATTGATCCCAGGCCTTTAGGCTTTGCAAGCAAGTGCCTTTAACTGCTCTGCCCCCTCTCTAGCCCATGGATATTGTGGTTCTTGAAATTAAGACCAAGCATGGGTTTCAGATATTGTTGATTTGGGATGTAACCACAGGAGTGAGAAAAAGATACAAGGTCATTAGCAAAGAAAGACCAAGTAGCTGAGTGTAGCAGTTATCTTTTCATTGCTGGTCAAAAACACCCAATCAGAAGCAACTTATGAAATGAAACAGTTTTTTTGAGCTTACAGTTTTAAAGGGAAGTTTCATCATAGCATGGAAAGCATAGCAGGGCATCACATCCTATCACGTCAGCAAGAGTGAGCTGAGCTATGCTTCATAAACATCAAGGCCCACCCCCAGTGGCATACCTCCCCCAAGCCTCCACCTCCCAAAGGATCTACCACCTGGGGATCAAGTATGAGACTTCATCACAAACACATGAGGTTATGGGGGGACATTTTACATTCAACTTTTCACACTGAGTATCTGAAAAAGTGGAAGGATCATCAGTGGATACTGAAGTCAACATAAAACATGCAGAAGCATTGGCAGGGGCAACGACCCAGGTTCTGAGAGGTGGAGGGAAGTTGCAGGCACAGTGGTATCGTCATGACTCTAACCAGGTGGAGAAGTCTGATAGCATGAAGTAATGAACTTGCCAAAGTCATAGAACTAGAAAGTGGTCATGCCAGGCTATAAACCTATTCAGTCTGGCTCCTAAACCTACTCCTAAATACTTGGCTAGTTGCTGATAAATGTGCTATTTTTCTATATAAAACTACTAAAAGAATGTGTTTCCTTATGAATATATATATTTCATAATGGATATACTCACATGACATTTAATTTTAATTTATATGAGATTTACATATTAAAAGAAAGTTTATAAAAATATATCATTGTCATCACAATATATAAATATGACATAGAAATACATTTTCTAGTCACCAAATGGTAATAATAAATATAATGGGTAAGAGCTAAGATTTGCCGAGCTGATCCTTTGTGATGTACTGAGGAAATCCAAGCTTTATGGGAATCATGTCACAATGCATCCTGTACAACTGGAGTCCATGTGAGTACTCTAGGTAATATCTTATCCATTAAAATACTCCAGCAATGGATTCAACATTCTTGGCTGAATCTTGATCCCTTTTTGTGTTTACATAAGTGAATGCAGTTGGCAACCATGCTGACTGGTACTTATATAAATCCATAGCCACCAGCCTCAAGGGGGCTCTGAAATTGCCCAGTAATTCATATCAAACAATTCTAGGTACTGCTTTATCCACATTTCATACATGAAAATATTGAAGTTTTGAGCAATTATGTGAGGTCATGTAATTAAATGGCTACCTCATCCAGTGCTGAAACTAGGTCAGTCCAACCCTCCACCATTGGTGATTTAAGGAGGTTCATTATTGAATACCTGCTGTGTGGTAGTGGCCAAGTACATAAGAGCCATGATGGCATCTATTCATGGTGAGAAGAAAATATTAACAAAAAGCTGAATATATTCATTACAGTTATAGGATCTATGAAGGAAATGCAATGGAGATTCAGTAGTAAAAGTTAGGAGTAATATGAGTTAGGGAAGGGGAAGTTCCCTGTAGAGAAGCTTCTACAAAGATACTAAAGCACTAATGTGTCTGATATAAACTTGGCACCATTACTCATCATTATCTTTATTGCTTTTGAAAAAGACGCAGGTTTACCTGATAACCTAGGACTCAGTCATTCTGGGTATTTATTTCTCCAGGAACTGGTACTGACTAAAGACACTAGCATGTAACAATCTTTCCTGATTATTACTAGGATGAAGAAAAGCATGGAATGGCTCAGCCAGCTGTGCAGCTAGAAAGGCATTTTGACATTTTTCTCTTTTCCCTTTCATGCGCATATTTTGCAAACCACCTTTCTCCAGAACTTTTTAAAAATGAACTTCCCTTCACTGCCCTTTCTGCAAAGGCATTTTAGTTAAGAGAAAAACCATTGCTTAAGAGCACTCATATTACATATGGATATGGTATCCTATCCTGAGCCCCAAAATGTTGTGAATAGCTGGGCAAAAATTTGGAAACCATGATTTTATGATAAATTTAGACTAATATAAGCTGTAAGTAGGCATGGAAGAATCTTTATCTAATCTTGGGAAAATATTTTCATTTATTGAAATACTCCTTTTAGGGTTGAGAAATGCTTGTCTTGCAAACATGGGGAACTTAGTTTGATTGCCAGGGCCCACATTTAAAAAGGTGGACATGGTGGTGTACACTTGTAACCCCAGTACAGGGGAGGCAAAAATGGATGGTGCTCACTGGCTAGCCAGTGTAATCTACTTACCAAATTCAAGCCAGTGAGAAACCCTATTTCAAAAGGGCTGGACAACACCCGAGAAACGATACCCAACACTGTCCTCTGGCCTCTGCACTCACATACACATACACACAAATGGATTTCCCCACAAATAAACTTACACAAGCAAATAAAAATACTCTTTTCAGTGATTGGTAGAATAATATGCAAGTTCAGAAAACACTCCTAGTTTCTGAAAGTCCATCAGCTGAACCATTCCTTCCATTGACCTATGTCATATAAAACATACATACATACACACATGCATAGATATAGTCTCATTTGTCCTCTCTATCCCTTCCCACCCATTTTATATGTTCTTATCAACTTTCCAATCTATACGTCATCTGTGTATGTATGTATGGATGGATGCATGCATGTATGTAGCTACCTACCTATAACTTACTACCATCTCTGCTTCTGGCTTCCACACAAAGTCCACACCCCTACATTCTGGACCACAGCTCTGATCTCTCTTTCCAGTGTCCAGTTAGGTGGAAAGCTGGGGTTAGCAGTGGATCAAAAAGCAACATTTAAGGACCCTTCCTTATATAGAACATAAGTAGTTCCTTCCTGTACTGAGAGAGCCTATATAAGGAGAACACTTGGTCCCACACGTGCCAGGCTGGTTAGGTGGGGTTTCTACTCATTAGGATCCAAGTGAGACAGTGAAAGAAATGCCCAGGCAGCCGGAAGGAAAAACAAACAGCAAGCCGAGTTCACTGCTGACCTGTGGTCCAGCACTTCTTTAAGACTAAAGGAAAAATATCTCTAACTACTATATGTCCTGGGAAAGAGGAGAGAGAACGAGTTGGGGAAAGAATCTTCAAGACTGGAAATAGTTGGTGCTTTGAGAACAGTGGTGAGGATATGGCTGTTCCATGGGCTACAAAGGGAAAAGAAAGGGGATGAAAGATTGATGCGCTCTCAGCACTCACAGCTGTACCTCCTCCTTGATGGCTCCCGTGCTATCAAACAGTCCACTCCTCACAGCTCAGCCTCACACAGGGGCTCTAAGAACACTCTTGTGTTGGCTTATGATGGCCTAGTGGAAGTGGAAGGCATCTGAGGGCGCCCAAGGGGGAGGACAGGCCTCCAAGTCTTGATTTGTCCGAATGAAAATCTTAACAAACAAGCAGTCAAACAACAAACACAGCTTTATTCTCACTTCTGATTTTGCTGAATTCCCTAAGCTAAGATGTGAGTGTGTTGTTCCATGCAGGACAGAGCATTTTAGAGTAGCTATCCCAGTGAAGACAAGAGAGGGAGTTTTCCTTCTATGATAGGTTCCACCTCTTTCCTCACATGTGGCCTGACACTGCCTCTGGGTTGGTTCCAAGATGGCCTCGCCATACAACTAACCTTGGCAAAGCCCACTCCAGAGGGCTGCCCACTGTGGGCAGAGGATATGATCTTGCCACATTGAGCAGGTGGAAGTCAATGCTTTGATTGCTTCCCACCTTGTCCCTAGAACTAACCCTGAAAACCAGTTAGGAGTTGTCACCTGCTTCGATGCCTCTGCTTCCCAGCCTAGAGACTAATCCAGATGCTCATGGGACCCAGGAGATGTCAAGCTAGTACTCCACAGGAAACTTTGTTTTCCATAGAGGAGGAGGTCTGGGTCAGTGTAGACATGAACTGGAACAGCTGAAGGTGTCCAGCTTGTCATTATGTCTGGAGAGGACACACCTATGGTACCAACAACAGAACAAAAAACAGGAACAGTCCTAACAGCAAGCCCTCGGACCTGGCTTTCCACCTTCCAGATGTAACTTCCATCTAATGCTAGATGGGCCTCTTTGTGCTGGGACCAATTCAGCACTGGAGCTTCCCTGGTGCTGTAAGATAACCCCAAATCTCATGAGCCCATGCACGGCACACACTGCCCTCCCTGCACTGAGGGTCCAGTGCTGTGACCAACCCCACATGTCATGAGTCCATGCAGTGCACACACTGCCTTCCCTGCACCGAGGGTCTAGTGCTGTGACCAACCCACATGTCATACGTCCATGCACTGCACACCCTGCCCTCCCTGCACTGAGGATGCTTGATCCATCACCAACTACTACTGAGCTTGTGTCTTACAACTCAGCTGCTCTTCCTTGCCAACACTCTCCTCTATCTGTTTGAGCCTGTGTGTGTGTGTCTTCAGGAAGACTGTCTATTCTTTTGAGGATAAGAATTTTCTTATTTCAATTCCTGTTGCCTAGTACTACACTTCACAACCACCCTCCATGGTTATATGGTAAATAATGCGAGTCAGAGTTCCCATCATTGGCAAATCATCCCATGTAGAGGGAAATAAATAAGGAAGCCTCGTCTTATTCCTTTGCTGGTTCAATTTATAGTGTCCTGACTTCTCTCACAATTTTTTCATGTGTTTGTTCCTTTCTCTTGGTGTCAATGTTGTATATTCAGAGTTCCTGGGCCTGGGCAGGGGTCCTTGGCCTTCCCATAATTAGCATTGTCTCCTCTCTTGCAAATACCAATTCAGCCACAACCCAAGTTAAAGTGTGTGTTGGCATTGCATTTATACCTTAGGGAAAGATACAGCTCCCTCTATAGAAATGTAGAAATCACTCCTTATTTTAGGATTTATATTTGAGCCAGGGAATTAATACATTTAACACACTTAATAGATGCTTCTGTGAAACTCCCTGAATGCCAGGCACTGTTCTGAGCATTTTAATTATATGAACTAGTTCCTCCTTGTAACAACCTTGCCAGGAAGGTAGAGACAAGGCCACGAGCCTCTTTTTACAGATAAGGACCTAGAGATACAGAATGATTAGGGAGCTTGTCTAGTGGCACAGGGAGATGGGTGCAGAACTGGAATTTGAAACACGCAGGCTCACTCCAGAACCCCACAACCTAACTGCTCATCCCTGCTGTATATAGTGTGATCAGGGAGGGGGTCAACGCTGCACATACCTCACCCTTCCAATATGAGTTGATTTTCTTTATTTTCCTGCATGTCAAGAGCTGGCGGCCTCTTTGACTTTCATTGACCAACAGGTAGCTGTGTCCTTAATAAGTGTTTCCAATCTCATTGATTCATTCACTGTGTCTTGAAGACAGGTTTATTGGTGTCATTCTATGCAGCTCATTGTTCCGACTGTAATCAATGCCAGTCTCTACAATTAGTCTCCTCAAAATATATTTTCAAACAACCTAGGAACCATGCCAGGAACTCACTCTAATTACACATTGTACTAGTTTTGAAACTGGAGATGACTTGAAGGCAAAATGGGTGTTATTTTAAATTATTAAACTAATGGTAAATAAATGTGATTATGCTGCTCCCCCTCCCAAAGGGAATAAAATGGTTTGTTCGTCTCCTTTTTTTATTATATTTAATATGTATCTAGGATTGTCTGGGTCATTTTTTCTTGTGAATGTGGCTTTTCTTAAATTAATATATATTTTAGTGTCTATAAGATGCCACTTAACTGTTCATCAAACAGAAGCAGTTTCAAACATCACTCTGTGTTCAACTCTGCTGAGTGGAGGAAACATGGAGAACGTCTGGGAGAGAGCTGTAGCTTTGAGGCTGGGGCTATTCATAGCACAGTGTTTGGGTACTTTTTGGAGCCTCGGGGTATTTCTCAATTGAATCCCAGGAATAAACTGTTTATAAATAGTAAGAATAACAACAAGCACATTTACCCTATGTGATCCTCTATGTCGTCCTTAACAGCCTCCCCTCAAAAATGTCACAAGCTCCCAAGAGCTGGTTGGGTTAATTTGGTTGTCCTCAACCTTATTTAATTTGATATCCTCTCTTATAACAAATATTTTTAAATCGCTTTTATTATCCTTAAGTAAAATTCATAAATAATAAAAATGTTAACAAGTAAATAGAATGCCTTAATAGCAGTTAAATGATAAATGAAAAGGTAATTTAATAATGGCATCATACCAATTTTAACATGCAAATATTATGGCAGGCAGACATCTGTACCTAATACAAATTTACCATAATGTAACATGTCATGAATATATGACGGATGTCATAGCAATATAGACCAAGTGTGGTGGTAGGCTCCTGTAATCACAGCACTCAGAAGAAAGAGGCAGGATAGTCAGGAGTTCAAGGTCACTCTGGGCTCCTTGAGACCTTGCCTCAAAATTACAACAAAAAACAAACAAGGATTTGCTGCATTGATGAGTCCATGATGATACAATGTGTAATCTCCCTTCAATCTACATAACAGTTACACACCTGGATATTTATCTTATAGTAAACCTGCATATGCTGATTTTTGCTTATATGTAAATCTAGGCTCAGATGTTTATAAATGGGTTTCATCACTAGGGTAAATGAGCCTATCACATTCAACAGTTTTCAGGTGATGGGGAAATTATATGTTGTGCAGAACAGTCAAGCATCACACTATTCTAGCCATCTCTGGCTCACCTTCTAATTGCCAGTAATGCTCACTGATTGTCATAGTCAGCCACACAACTGTTGGAAGGAACCTCCAAACCAGGAACAGTTATGAGTGGAAAGGATTTATTGAAGCTACAGATCCAGGGGAAGTTCCAGAATGATGAAGAAGGCTGGCCCCCTTTCACAGGTCCAAGCAGAGAAAGAAACCCATCACCAACACAATACACCAACAAAACAGATAGGAAGAGAGAGAAAGAGATTTTTCTCCCCCTTTATACAGCCTTAGGGTGAGGTCTTGCAACCCTATCCCAGATTTGTTTGTTTCCTGAGTCTCTGGAATTTCCTTCCCGCACTGCCCACCCAGGAAGGGATGTTCACTTCCAGCTTCCCTGAGCTTCCTTACTTCCTGCCCTCTACTGAGAGGCTGACTTCCTGTGAACATCCTCAGAGATCCACCCAAGATTACTAAAAAGGTCAAGTTAACAACAAAACCTTCCCATCACACTGATTAATGTGTCATTTGAAAATATCACCATACATTTCCCCCAAATACCTTCTGTCAGGTAATGTTCCTTGCATTGGAAACCATGGGATAAATGCCTAATATTATAGTTATCCCCAAATTATAATTTTGACATTTTTCCTTTTTTGTAGCCCTTAGAAAATAAGGGAATAGCCACAATAAAATCCCCAATAACTGGATTAATTATGAGACTGTATGTTCCACAAGTATAAAGACCATGTTCACCCAGTGTGCCCAAAAGCTTAGTATTCAAAACTATATGTTCCATGAATGCAAAGGTTTCATCCATCTACTGTGTGCAAAAGCTCAGTATTCAATGCAAGTTCTATGCCTTACTAAGTCTTGTCTTAATGAATAACTCATTTGTGGTTCCATAGCTGAGCTAATGAAAAGATATTGTTTAAAAGGGGTTTGCAGGCTGGAGAGATTGCTTAGTGGTTAGGGCACTTGCTTGCAAGCCTGATGGCCTAGGTTCAAATCTACAGTATCCCTAGTACTCATATAAAGCCAAATGCTCAAGGGTGCATGTGTCCCTGGAGTTCATTTGCAGTGGCAAGACCCTGGCCCACCTATTCTCTCTTTCTTTCTCTCCCTCACTGCTAACAAATAATAAAGACAAATTTTAAAAAGATAGACTTGTTATTTTTTAGTACATGTGACAATAGCTAGATATTTACTAGCAAAGCTTAGAATTAATAATGTATAAATGATAATAAAATGTGTGAAGGCATCTGGAATGAATCAAAGACCTAGAATCCTCAAGTTGTTTTGAGTAAGGAAAGAAAAAATATTGAATACCTGTAGCTATGACCTTTGATGGGAAAGGTTTGTTTAACCCTCATGATGGTCTTTAAGGAAGTTTGAAAAAGTTAAAATCAACTTAACAAGGCAAATGACTTACCGAAGCCAGATGCCTGGCACAATGGTAAAACAGACTTAAAATCATACTCCTCTCTTTCATAAGAAGGGCAAAGCTGGGTTTCTGTAAATATGTGTCCAAAGGACCCCCAGTTATGACTATCTCAGCCCCACCTTCCTCTGTGAAGTGGCAATTGTCATGTCTATTAATTTCTGTTTTCTTAATGGTTCAGTGGTTTTTGGATTGACCTTGTTCTTGATTCCTTTCCAGGGCTCAAGGGTGTATGTGAACTCGAATTTGCAAGCTTCTTGAGGTCCCTGACTATGTCTTCTTCATCCTTGGGTCTTTACAACCCAGCACAGTGTTTGCTGAGTGGGCATTAATTGAATGATGTCTCTCCTTTTAGGCCTTGGCCTTACACAATATTTCAGCGAGGCTTTGACCTGGTTTTGGGAGAGCAACCCTCTGATAAAATATTCAGGTAAGTTCTTGCCCAGGGATGCCTTATATATGTCTGCAAGCCCAGTGTCATTCCCACTGAATGTTCCCCATGTTCAAGTGTAAAATGGGAAACACTTGAACTTGTTATGCCGACCTTTTAAAAAAACTACTCACTCCAGTGACAGTGTGGAGGACAGTGAAGTCAGATAGATTCTGTCTGAGTCCTGGTTTCCTTCCTTGACAGCTCAGTGAGCTTCAATGATATATTTAAACTTTTGGAGCCTCCAATTTTTGCATTTGTTAAATGAGGGTATGTTACATGCCTGGCTGGATTATTGTGAGGGCTATATGAGATAATGCAGAGAAAGTCTCTGGCACAAAAATGGTCACAGAATAGGCAATTAATGTCAGGTTCTGGCTCTCCATTTTACATCTAATTTGCACCTTCATCATAGAGTCTTAAGCTGTTCAAAATTAATCTCTCTCACCCCTACTTCCCCCTTTTCTTTTCTTCTATTACCCTCCTGATCACATCTGATGCTTCTAGTCCCTCCCAAGTTTCTATCTGCAGATCTGGGAATGGAGCATATTAGAAAGATTCACAAGCAGAAAGGGAGAATTTGGGTGCCAGCCATGAACTTTTGGATTTTCATAAAATTTCACACTGGTCTTATCTGGAACACAAGTTTATTTCTAATCTAAGATCTTCTTTTCCTTTCATTTCCGTCGGTCCTTACTCAACATACAGTTGTGGTGTATGTACTGAGTGCCAGAGAGTGTGCTTGGCCTGGTAGGGTGGACATAACTTTGTCTATCTCCAGTGCTCTAGTAGAACAAGTGAGCAGACCTGCTGAGGTGGCTGAGGTCAAGGGATGAACTCAGCACCGGATGCCATTGCTAGAGAGAGAGTGGACTCTATGAGGCAAAGGAAGGCTTGCTTCCTCCTCTCTGCACCAACGCAGCTCACTGAGGTTCGCTTATTAGTAAGCTTCTCCTGACCTTCCTTGTTAGCCTTGCTCGAATTTCATATTAATTCTACTCTGGCATTTGCCTCCTTGAGATCACTACTTCACACAGTTTATCAGGCTCTTCCTCATACCTTGGGATGGATGCACTTGGCCTTGGTGCTCTCCTAGGCCATGCTGTGAGCTATAGGATAGATTCACAAGACCACTTACTTCCTCAAAGGCCTCTTGTTGCCTTCAGCCTCCTGAGTGTCTGTCTCTTCCAGGGCAGGCTGGGGCAGGTAATGACACAGGCCACAGGCTGCTCTGCAGGCTTGTGCTCTGAGAGAAGTCAGCTATATTCCTTTGACTGTCATTTGTTCAACTTTCACAGTGATTTATCACTTTTTCTACCTTTTTTCCTATTGCTAATTTACCAGGACCTTTGAGGGTAATAAAGGCAATGTGGAGTCAGGAGTTTTGCTGATTAACATGGATAAGTTCTAAGATCGCTGAAAGTCAGAAGTTAATGCTAGAAAACAAGGCTTTTAATGGATTTTTTCTAGAGCAGAACTTGCACAAAAAATATACTCCAATGCCATAAGCATCATTTTTTTAAACTTGTTGGCTGCCAACTAACTGTGAAAGCCACATACAAGAGAGAGAGCAGGTGTGTGGTTTAATCTGGAACTCAACTCCCTCAGAAGCCAGTGTGTTAATCAATATGTGATTAATGATTTTGGTTCCTAATATGACAAAAACTATTCTCTCAAATGAAAGCAATGGGTCAAGATATGCAATTTTAGGCATTTAGGAACTTTAAAGCCACTCTGGTATCTGACTCAATTGCCTACCAATGGTCACTCTGGAAAAGGCACTGAAGTTGATTATTCCACTGATGTTCTTCGACTTGATGATTTTCTCCTGATCAGTTCCAAGCTACTGCCTAGTCTCCTGGCCTATGAAATAAAGTTTAAATTCTGACATTTAGATCTTTCCACCACTGAATGCCAGAATAAAACGTTAAAATAAGCAGCGTTTCTCTGGTGGAACCCTCCATTCTTAGTCAAATCTGTCTCCAAATCCAATCTCCAAAAACTTGAATATCTCCACTCTATATTTGCTCATATTCTTTCATTTAGCAAGAATGCATCTTCATAATACTTTTTACAGAAGGCCTTCAGCAAGCATCAGAAGACACTCACTTGAGTTATTTCCTAAGCACCTCAACCAGAGGAGGAAACATCCTTGATTTCCGACCTACCGAGGTTTTGACCAAAGTCATTCCCAAGCTGCGTACCCATCATGGTGAGGAGCGGTCCATCCCACCACACTACCTGGTGGCAGACATTAGTGCAAGCCCAATTTCTCTTTCCCAGACCTCCCAAACATGTACTTGAATCCATGGAAACAATGCTTCATCCTATAATAGCCTGGCCTGGGGAAGAGCAAAGATGTCAGGTCAAGAGCTGTTTATCTCTTTTTTCTACCATCTATTTCACACCAAGCCACAGAGCACAGGCTTATTTTGTCCAATGCTGTCTGGTAAATGTTTGCCTCTGGTTCAATAGGACTGTGGAGCTTCCAGCTGAGCCTTCAAATACAGGGGTCACCACCAGCCATGTCACGAGAGGGCCAATAGGAGAGAACATTCCAGATGTTTAGCCAGCTTCTCCTGGGTGGGTTTTTTTTTTAAGTCATTCCTGCCAAATCTGCATGAATGAGGGACAGATGAGATTTCAGGACACAGCTTTTCTCTGACAGCTTGGTCTATTTTTGGTTTTTGGACTTGTTCAGTATATTTTGCAGATGAAATAAAGCTTTAGAATTTCATAGGCATGAGCCAGCATGGGCTGGAAAGCTGCTGAGTTCCACATGTGACCTGGCCCATCTCTCCCTCAAATAGTTGACCTTGGAGATGTCACTAGCCTTAACATATTAGATGATGTGCTGTGTTGATAAAATGGGGTCAAAAATACAAATCTCAGAAGACTATTTTGAGCACCACTGAGGTAGCTCTTACAAAGCACTTGCCCATTTCAGAGTTTCCAACAAAGATTAGTTCCACTCCATATCTAACTAAGCTGGCTTCCCCTACTGAGTTTCACTTTGACCTTACCACATGGGCTAGAGGAGATGACATTGCTTTTCTTAGTGACTTCCAGAATATTGTCACAGAAGCTATTGTGCAATTATGAGGTTCCTCTCAATATCAAACCCAGGTCCAACATGAACACTAGATCCACGCAAACCCAGAGGTTAATTCATATCCTGCTTCATGTGAGGGAATAATATCACCATCGCTTCTACATTTACACCTGATCTTTGGGGTTGTATCACCCAAATGCCTTTACAAATGAAAGAAGCAAATAAAATCTGTTTATTAGTCAATCAGTATGCATTGAATGACATCCTGGGGTCAGAAATTGTGACACGAGGATGACAAAGAACCATCTTCTGCTATCCAAAAACATGCATTCTTACTAGCGATGACGTACATGGAAGAATACAGGTGAAATCCAATACCTTATGAGAAGCCAGGGCTTCTGATTAAGGTAAACAGGAGAGTCTCTTGTTTAGCCTGAGGATTGAAGGTCAAGGTTTCAGAGATTGGGACCTTCACTGAGCCATAGGATGTTCATGGTAAAAAGGGGAAAGAGGCTGATTTTCAAGAACTATAGTCAGATGGCAGAGTGGCAGTAGAAGGGTTGCTGCAGATTTGTTTAGAGAAGCTAAAGATATGGTTGAAATGGCACCTTTTGGAAATGAGAGCTTTGTTTTGTATGCGTAGAGTTCTGTTAAATAGTTTCAGTTGGGGAAAGCTATGAATTACTTTTTAATCAGGAATAGTTCTGTGTTCAGAGGATGAAGGGAAAACTATAAGTAAGGTAGGTAGGAGCTCAACCTATCACAAAGGTACTGGAAGTACCAGATGTTTCCCAGCCCTGTTATATAATCCAAATACAATTATATTTTTAAAACAAAAACAAAAAATAAAGTTTGATGTCTAATGTCTAATGAACTGACTTCATCTTGAAACCACTCAAACTTCAAGTTGCCTGTCTATTGTAACGTTGTTAAGAATGTCCATTATGGGGCCAGACCCACAAGATGGTGGTCCTAGTGCTCTCTCTCTCTCTCTCTCTCTCTCTCTCTCTCTCTCTCTCTCTCTCTCTCTCTCTCTCTCTCCCTCTCCCTCTCCCTCTTTCTCTCTTTCTCTCTCTCTGCTTGAAAATGAATAAATAAAATATTTTTTAAAAAGAAAAAAAAGAATGTCCATTATGAAATGCAAACTGAGAATATACAAACATTTGGACTTTGTATATTTCAGGCCCCATTCCCCTGAAATCCCATAAATTTTGGTAAAAATTACTAATCCTGACTTAGCTTCTTCTTATGGGCACATTGCCAAGTGAAGAGTGTGTGTGTGTGTCTGTGTGGATGAAAATGTGCTGGTGTTCCTTTAGTTTCACTATGGTTACACCCACACAGACCTGACCTAATCTACTGCCTCATATCCCTCCAGGGCAGCCGCCCTCAGAGCAAGCACCTTCCAGCCTGTTCACAGCAGGTCAGAGGAGTTGGGGACCATGAGTCAGGGTAGAAATGAGAGAGAAGTACCCCCTAGTCTCCTGAAGGGACACTGACACCTTCCCTCTCCTCCTTCAGCAGCTCTGGTCCCCAAAGCTGTCTTTCAGGGCACTGATAGATACCTCATCCCCCAGTCCTTTCTGAAAAGGGCTACAGTTTTCATCAGCAAACTTCCACCATCAACCTAGTTTCCTAGCATCTCGAGCATCTCAGGGAGGAGAGGAGACTCTGTGTTAGAGAAGAGAGGCACAAGGATCTGAAGTGATTCTGTGACCAGCATACTAATGGAGCAAGTGCAGGGTTCTGCTTAATTACAGGCATACTTCTATTTTCCTCCCTGCACTTCACGTTAGGAGGGGACGCCAGACTGACTGGCACAAACCTGTGATATCCCACCCACACTGGCTCTTATCCCATAGACTATTTTTGACTGTGAACACGGAGCATTTGAATATCTTTGCGATGAAATGAATGAATAAATAAACAAATAATCTCTCTTGGTTAAAGCTCTCCCTTGAAATGTTGATTCTTTTATTCCTTTTAGCTCCTGTTTTAAGAATTGAAAAAAAGTTCCTTGTGTCCCAAGGGTTAGCGCTTTTAGCTGGGACTTAGGTAGGAGTGCAGACAACACATCTCAACCTGTTTTGTTCATTTGTTCATACACCCCTTCTCTTCCCCTGAGACCCATGACTTCAGGTGCTTCTGTTACTGTCATACAGAAGCCAGAAAAGGGGATTTTCTTCTTGCCCTTTCCTTTCAGTGCTCCCTAGGCAGGTAGGAACCCTGGCTGCTGCTGTGGGCTTGTAAGTTTAAGGTGAGAATGGGGAGGTGGGGGCTAGCATGGCTTCTCAATTAAACCATTTCCAATTATGTCTTGGGAGACCTAGCTTCAAATTTGAAGAAAGCAGAGACTCACTTCTTTTGACTTGATAAAAGACACCGAGGATACCCAACACAATCCACAGCAGAAATCCAGAGACTCTTAAGACCTCAACAGTAAAGCAGATCTAAAACTCACCCATCATCACTCAGGGATCTGAGTGGAAGAAGGGGTGGAAAGGTTGTAAGAGCCATGGTGGGGGAGAACTGCCAGAGACATGGCCCCCCTCAGTAACAACACACAAGGGAAAAAGAAAAACAAAACAACTGGCCACCTCTCATACAATCCATAACTCTCTATCCCGTGGACTGTTCCAGCAAGCTCACTAAGGAAGGCCTCCAGTAGGTTGGGGACAGGGAGGAGACAAATGGGGGTATCATCATAAGACTTGCTCAAACAGTGTATCTAATCGTTGATGATAAATACGGAAAGAATCTACTTCTAACCTCTGGCAAATGGACACTATAAGTTGTACTGCTGTCTGGCCCTGTGAGCAGGTCCAGGCCTCTCTGTCCCTGCCTGATTTCTCCTGCTATCCAGACAAGGCATTTGTAACTTCTGCTTGAGGAGACCTGTGAGAGCTGAGAAAGATGAGAAGGAACTAAGTAGTGTTAGAATGTAAGACACCTGGTGTGTTCATCCTCCATTTAGGGGTGACTGTACCCATGATCCCCACCTGGTGTGTGCGTCCTTCAGTTAGGGGTGACTGTACCCATGATCCCCACCTGGTGTGTCCCTGCAGATTCACCTACACCCTTGGGGAGGGCATGTGGTTGCCCCTCAGCAAGAGCTTTGTGATTCCCCCAGCTGAATTAGCCATCAACCCATCAGCAAAATGCAAAACAGACATGACTGTAATGGAAGATGCTGTGGAGGTCAGGTGAGTCTCTCCTCCGTATGGCTTGGGGGAGGGGGAAGAAACTACCCAAAGGTCCCCGATATACAACAAGCTGAAAGGAGAAGTTAGAAGATTGCCTTTAAGTTTCTCAAACACAGAGCCGAGATCTGCTCTTTTTCTGGGTCAATATTGTACACCCCAAGGCTCATTCAGTGGAAGAGGACATAAAATTAGAGTTTGTAAGCACTTTCTGCACACGCCAAGGACTGACAGGCAATAAAATGATAATTTCCTTGCTTAGGTTTACACCTCCTTCTTTGACCAGGCATTACAGCCTTGGCTCTTTTCCCAGATATGCAGAATGCTCATGCTTTTTTAGTTCAAGGCTAGTCTTGAGGCTACCCTTCAATTTTTATAATCGAGTGGATCTGAGAGGAACATGGATTATAGCACCCACACATTGCTTTTGGAATCCTTTGACTCTGGCCTCCCAATGTGATATTCTTCCTGCAGAGAGGAGCTGATGACCTCATCCTCCTTCGACAGCCTGGAGGTCCTCTTGGATTCCTTTGGACCAGTGCGTGACTGCAGCAAGGATAACGGGGGCTGCAGTAAGAACTTCCGCTGCATTTCAGATCGCAAGTTGGACTCCACTGGTTGCGTGGTACGTTGGTCCTGCCATGCTAAAAGTTTCTGCTAGGGCCAAGGTATCATACAGATATGCATATGAAAATGTGTGTGATGCTGTTTTAACCACCATCTAATCTAAATTAAGAATTTGCTCTTCATAGGGATGACGAGTTAATCAGTTCATTAAGAAGTCCTTATGGAACACCAGCATGTGTTCTGTGTCTTTCTGCAGGAAGTTGCATGAATTGTACAGTAAGAGTCTGTTCAGCTTTGTAAGATAGTTGGTGAGAACCATTTAAGAACCAACTAATTGATTAACAGAATGATATTGACTCTTGACTCTAATAGAGAATAAGAAATTGTCACCTACCTACAGTTAGAAAAATGCAAGAAGTAAGTAAGGAATGGTTGAGAAAAAATATGAACTAGTAAGACGATATAGGCTGGAATGGTCTAAGCTGTTTCCCATGGTAATGGACCAAGTAGGCATATGGAGGCAGCACCCGATGAGCCTGTCAGGTGCTGGTCCCTGTATGTTGGTGGTTTTCAAACCCACTAACAGGATCACCTGTTTCTAGTATTTCCTCCTTCATAGATAGGTCCAGAGGGGAGAATGATGCAATCCTCAAGAAAGACTGGGGGAATGGGTGAGAGGAGGATGCCGGGAAGCTGTAGGAGGGGGAAGGGCATGATGGGCGGAGGAATTCATAGAGACATTAGTTCTTCAGTGTTGGGTTGGGGGAAGGGCCAGGCTGCTCTCCCTGGGGAGGATATAGTGTCCCACCTCACCAGCTCACTTCCCTATCTGACAGCTGTGCCAAGGGAGAAGGCCCAGAGCAGGGGAAGCTGTGAGAATACTCAGCCAACACCATCATTCTCCCTCCTTCTTCCCCATCTCGAAGCATCTGTTCTGTTCAGGGAGCTGTTCTGTAGCAAAGATGGATATCTACCAGCTGTCCAGGGTGGAACCTCCAAACTGATGCCAGCTAAGCTGCAGCCACAAGGAGCCTGGTTCACCTGAGAAGGGAGAGGGCATGAAGGAGAGAAAAGGGCAAGATAGGACGATGGAAGAGTTGAGCAGACAGGAGGAGAATCCTGTGAGCACAGCAAGGGAGGGCAAAGAACAGCGCAGGACTGAGCAGGTGCTCTCTTCACTTTGGCTGCTCCACCCAACGGAGTCCATCGGAGACACTGTAACAGAGCTCCAGGCCTGGGCACATTTTCCTCTTCCCTTTTTCCTTATGCAGTTTGCATTTCTTCATTTGGATTTCAGTCTTACATCCTTATTATTCTCTGGAGTCATTTTAAATACTGATACACTGGTGTGCACGCAAGCCACTCCCCTTGAGCCATCGGCTCTTTGGCTCCTGCATCCACTGCCCCTCAAGAGCCTCCCAGGGTTTGCCCACCAGTGCCTTCTCATGGTGTTCCTGGCCCCTTTGACTTGGCATGTAGCTGAGCTGGTGGAGTTCTGTACTTTCCACGTTGTGACACAGAGCCTGCTGGAATCGCTCTGATGACTGTGCATTCACAATAAGCTTTCTGCGGTTTAAAATGGGAGCCACTGCAGAGAGTCACCCAATTATACCAGTGCTTGGTATTAGCATAATTCTTTGAAGTCACTGGTCCACATGGCTCCTGGAGGAAGGAGGGGGAGGCTGAGAGGCAGGCACATTGCATTGATTGTTCCTCATTGGCTAAGAAGCACATGATCCCTGAGAGGGGGATGGATGGGGCAAAACATGATGCATTACGTCATGATGCTTGTGATCTTTCTGAGAGGGTTATGGATTTGACTATCAGGCTGACCTGACTCCACTGTACCGTGTGTGAGCGATCCCCAGGGACAAAGCTCCCACCCCACATTACAATTTGAGGACTGGCCCACCTTGGTCTTCTCATATAAGCCATTATTCTCAAGCCTCTGCATGCTGAAAGACTTCTCAAGAAAGGCATATAATCATGAGAGGAGAATGAGGAGAAATTCCAAGCATGCTGGCCCTTCAGGAAGCTGGGAAGGGGGCAGAGGTGTGGAAGACACAGAGTGTGCACCTGTGTATTTTTCTAATTTAATTCAAACCCGACAGGTAGGATTCATGTTATGTCCACATCGGCCGCTCAACCTTCATTCTTTCTAGGCAGGTAGGGCATGCTTCTCGGTTATGCATGGACTCCCACAGGGTTAATTGCTACCCAGTTAATTGCCCTGTTGTTTAGAGAGTCTCCAAGGACAGGAAACAAATACCCGTGAAAGGCACAGACTTGTATAAATCACAATACTCCATTACAAGATCAAACCACTTTGGAACAGCCTGGGATAGTGAAAGCTTCAAGAATGTTCCCAGAACATAAAGCCATGGCCCAACCCTGATGGCCAAACCTTCCTTATGGTCCTTAATGTGCAAAGTGAAGCAGTGGCCCCCCACCCATGAAGCAGAGAATAGCAGCTCTCTGTTCTCTAGGATACTTTTATATTACTACTGGAAGGAACTATACTGATTTTAGTGGCTTAAAGTTACACAAATGTATTACGTTAAGAACAAGTCTACCTGAGAATGCAGGACAGGTCTCAACGGGATGAAGTCAAGGGTCCTCCAGGCACTGTCCTTCCTAGAGACTGGAGGGGATATTCTGCTCCTTTGTCTTTTCCAGCATCTAGAGTCCACACACCTCTCTTAGCTGAAGGTTACCTTTGTTTATCTCGAACTAAAGCCAGAGATGCTCTGTTTTTCCAACCATTTTTTGTAGCCTCTCCCCCACCCATTCTGCCTCTTCTACTTCTAAGGACTCTTGTGACCCCCTACCTACATAATTCAAGGAAACCCCTCATTTTAACATCCTTAATTGAATCACATCTGTAATGTCCCTTAGGCCATGCCAGGTGATATATGTTCGTAGGTCTTTGTGATTGTGTCACAGACCAACCCTCCAAGGATGACAGCAGTAGGGATTAGAAGGCCTTCCGCGCCCAGTTTTAATGATGCTGTCCTCATTGTTGTCAGGCCCCATGTATTGAGGTTCAGTATAAGATTTAGTTTGAGGGCTGAGGAAATGGCTCAGTAGGTAAAGTGCTTCTTGCACAAGCGTGAAAATATGAGCTTGGATCCCCAGCACACATGTAAAAAACTAGACGTGATGGTCTACACCTGTAACCCATCCTCCTGCCTGGATCCCTAGTCTAGCCAAATCACAGAACTCTAGGTTCAGTGAGAGACTATGTCTCACAAAAAAAAAATAGAGAGAGCAAAAGAGAAAGACACTTGACATTGACCTCTGCCCACACATATGCAGACATACATGCACACCACCCCCACAAAAATAATGGTTTGAAAATTTGATGATGATTTCTAAAGCTGGACCAAAAACAATTAAAAGAAGACAAGCCAGGCTCTCCTCTGCACCTTCCTCATGGCTTCCTCATACTCAAGCTGAAAATAGCCAATAAACGCCCTTGCTTAGGAAGGTGCTGGAATATACTAATAAGCAGGCTAATTAGGGGGTCAGCTACTCTGCCTTTTTGTGTGGAGCATGTGACCTTCCCTGCCAGAACATTAAATTTTAATGAGCTTCTGATTGCCCAGTGACCCTGCTACCCTTTCGCCACACGCTGTCCACCATGGTTTCCCATGAAATGTGTCATTTCACCTCTCCTGGAGCACAGATGTGCGGAGACCATCACAGATGATCATCTCCTGTTCACTCTGTAGCCCAGAAAACAGAAGAGTAGGCTTGAGAGGGATCCAGAGAAATAAGGGCAGCCTGAAATGTAAACTCAACTCCATCAAATGTTTCTCCCTCGGGAGGTCCTGCATGGCTTGGGCAGGCATGTCAAAGCCCACTAAAGGATTGTGGGAAGGGATATGATTGCCACATAGGGAAAAAGAATGTATTTTGAGGTGGAATTGAGGCTGCATGCTTGGTGAACCATCCAAGTGAGGTGAGGCAGCCTCAGCTGCAGGCATTTGTTCCTCTCCTCCCAGGGGCCCTGAACACACTGGCCCGTCCATCACTCACATGCATCTGCCAACAGAGCAGTCTCATTGCAATCTAGAACTGGAGTGTCTGCGTCTCAGACTCAGCGAGATTTCACCGGCATCCTAAGTAATTCATCAAGCGAAAATCATCCTCGGTAGAAAAAGAGGGGGAAGATAGCAAAGAAAGGGAGTTGAATGGGGAAAATCATTTTAATCTCATTAGCAAATTATGCCTTAGACCGGTAATACGTCAAAAAGCCGTGAACATCTCATGAAAGATGATTAACCTTGTGTATTTTAGGGGTCACAGAAATATGAGCTCATTTATTAGGCCTTCTTGATGGGGGAGACTTTGGTTGTAACAAATTGAGTTTTCTTCTTAAGCCTGTAGTTCATAAAGCCCCTGGGACTGCTAGATGTAACATCTGAAGAGTGAGGTTAATCTATGACCTTGGGGCTCTACTGAGCAAATGGTTCTCACTCGAGGAACAAGTGGAAGGATTCTCCAAGGCCAGAAGAAGAGAACACCCAGCCCTTGCCGACAAAAAATGCCTCTTCTCTTCCAGGCAGAATCTCTTCTGTCCACAGGGGCTACTCATACCTCTAAGAAGAACACATGGTGCTTTGAAGACTTAGTTCTTCTTTGTCTTTAGATCAAGATTTTGAATATAATAGCAGAAGGAAGACTCGTGAAGAAACAGATTTATTTTGGGGAATGAGTGCTTTGTACATCAAGGGATATGAAGATATGGCTATTTTTGCTTCAATATTTTTTCATGGAAATATTTTTAAAATGTTTTGCTCTCCATTGCAGTCCAAGTTAGTTATGGTGCAATAAAGATGATTGCATCTTTCGCAGTGGCTGGGGATCTGGTCCGGCCCTCAAGGACATCCCTCAGCTTGCAGTGTTTAGTCCTAAAATAATTCCATTCATGCTCATAATGTGGGATGCATGTGTGGAGGGTTTGGCATGCAAGTGTGTCTGGGTAAAAAGGTTCACACCTTTAATCCCAGCACCGTGAGTTCAAGGCCAGCCTGAGACTACATAGTGAACTCCAGGTCATCCTGGGCTACAGTGAGACCCTACCTCAAAAAACAATAACGAAAACAACAAACAAACAAACAAAAGACAAAAAGAATAGTGGTCTGAATCTATAAGTCCATAACTTAACCCAAGAATGTGCTCTAGATATAATTCAAAATGGCAAACAATGTACTTACAGGAATTCTTACTGTTGTTGACAGACTACCTTTATGTCTTTTAACTTCCTATCAAGTTAGGCTGTGTCACAGTTGGGAAGCAAAATGTCAGAATGGGAGGAATGAAGCTGTGGGCTCAGATAGATCTAGGCCCAAAGTCTGATCCTGCCATCTATGGTGACCTTAAACAAGTTACTTTGTTTTTCTGAGTCATCTTAAACTGGGGAAGATAAAGTGCACCTTGGTAGATCATATAGAGAGAGATAAGACATGTCCTGCACAGAGAATTGCTTAATTCATGATATCCACAGTTATTTTTAACCTTGCTTATAAGAAAAATACTACTCAACTTGAACAAAGAAGCCAATACTGTTTTCCCTTGAAATCTCCTAAGAGTGTGAATAATGGTGCCACAGTGATCCAGCGATTGTGGGCAGGCACGACGTGGGTGGACCTGAACTAGGAATTCTGAAACAAAGCCTGCTTGGGTTTCATTCAGTGTGGTCTTGGTCCAGAGTCATGCTTGATGGAGCATTCTCAAGAAAAGCAGGTGGCTGGGAAGATGGGGAGTCCTGGCTGGTGCTGGCATAGCTAGCTGAGGCAGGCCTAACTGGAAGTCTGGCTTTATCACTACTTGTGGGCTTCTTTGAAGCTTTATTTAAAAAAACAGTAACAGAAACAAAGAAACAGCAACAAAAAACTCCTGGCCACCAGGGCAGGTCATTTAATTCCAATCATACTTTGTGTACATTTCCATCCCCAGATCATGCCTGGGCGGCCACATGGTGCTGAAGCCAGCTCCCTTCTGGTGGCACATCTGGCCTAGCAGCTGGATGGCCAAGGAGCTGGAGAGGTGGGGGGCAAACTAATCCTGGGCTACAATTCTCAGCTGCCTCATTTGCTTGTTTACCATTATCACCATTTCCAGGAACATCTGGGTTGGCACAGCAGGGGGCAGCCCTAGGAACCTTCTTTAAATGCTGTTGTCTTCCAGAATACCAGCTGCCTTCTGGGTGAGAGTAGAGATGGACCTGCTGGGGGCCTGGCAGGCCCATGGGGGGCCATTTGTTTGGAAAATTTCAGAATGGGTGGCAGCAAACAGTGCCTATCCTGCTGTGATCATTGGGGAAGGACAAGGGAGGAGAGGGAAGGTTTTCAGTTACACATCTCTGGTAGCTGGCAGCTCTGGACTCCTAAACCAGGGACCAGGCAGCAAAGAGAGAGGACAAGCCAGGCACTAGGTAGGAAGGAGAGAGGGGCCAAGGCTGGGTTTGAGGGGAGTGTGTTTGCCTGCAGACAAAATGTGTATTGTACAATCATTAAAAACCAAGAATATAGAGTTAAATGTGGACACAAACTCAGCTCTGCTCCATTCTTGAAAAAAAAAACTATTTTTATTTATTTATAAGCAGAGAGAGCTAGACCAGGGCCTCCAGCAAACAAATGGCAGATGTAAGTGCCACTTTGTGTATCTGGCTTTAAGTGGATACTGGGGAATCAAACCTGGGTCATTAGGCACCTTAACTGCTGAGCCATCTCTCCAGTTCCTGTTTCTTGATCCTGGCCAAGATCTTTACCCCTCCCCACCTGTTAAAAAGAATCAGCTCTAATTTGAACGTGCAGCATCTATTAAACAGGCCTAAGGAGGCAGTGGCAAAAAGTCGTGGGCTTTTAAAGGGAGCCCAGTGCACCTGACCTTGAATAAGGATAATGCTGGATTAATGCTAGTGCAGGCTCCTAGTAAGTGTTCAGTAAACTGAAATGTTGGAGACAGAGCCACCAAGTCAGGATGCCACAACCAGCCTGTCAGGGATTCAAAAATGGACCTGCCAGGCACAGCTGTGACATTGCTGTGCGCCTCAGTTTCCTCATTCTGTGAAATGGGGTTGTCGTTCTGGTTGGGTTAGATAGTGACTTAAGCTACTTCCTGGAATATAATGGTGGCTATGAAAGTGCCACTGTAGCTTACTCTGCCCCATGGTCTTCCCCGGGATCTAAAGTCCCTTCTTAGACCTTCCCCTTTGCTGTCATCCTTGGGGAGTTATATTGAGGACAAAGAAGTGCAGAAAGCTTAAATTCCACATTAAGAGTCCCTGGGCCTGAACCCCAGTGTAACACCCATTGGTGCTCATGTAGCAAATGCCTGAGTGTGTGTCTTCCAAATAGTGTCCTGGAGGCAGAAGCTCCCCTAGGGGAGCTGTCCAAGCCCTGCCCTCAGGCTGGAAGCCCTGGCTCTGTCCATTTCCTCGACATTGCTGACTGGTACCAGCATTGATGAAGTGCTCTGGACCCTGACAAAAGGCCTCACAATATTAAATCCAAACAGTGACACTCCATTCCACTTGCCCACAGGAAAGGCGTCTTCATTGTGGCCCCTCACTCCCCCCCCCCTCTGCCAGCCTGCGCCCACCTGGGAAGCAGCAAACTTCCCTGTGTCTGTACAGTGCTCCCTGCCAGCCGCTTTCATGCAAATGTCTGTGATCACAGAGAACAAGCGAGATGTCAAAAAAGTCCATTTGCTTTTTAAGGGAGTCCAGCTCAGACTGGAACTCACCTGCCTGGCTTCATAGTTTGAGGCAGAGGGCAGGGCATGAGTGCTTGCACTGGGCTTGCACCCATTCACTCACTCATCCGTGTGGACACTTTCTGGTCGTGCTAGTGCCCCTCTGGACTCAGCCCCATGAAGGACAGCTCTGGTTGCTACGATCGCCACATCGGGGTGGACTGCTCGGATGGTTTCAACGGCGGGTGTGAGCAACTGTGTCTTCAGCAGATGGCACCCTTCCCAGACGACCCCACCTTGTACAACATCCTTATGTTCTGCGGGTGAGTTGAGCCCCCTGGGCGCTTGCTGAGCTGCAGGTGGGGTTTCCTGGTCAATGGACTGGTCACTCTAGGCCAGCCCGCAGGCCTGTGATAGCACAGGAAGGGAACGCTTTGAAAGTCTGAATAGGGGAAACCTTAGGGCAAGGGGAAATCCACCAGTCTACTTAAATTATAGCCAATTAAGCCAGAATGCTCCAACCTATGTTTTGAGGAGCCACGCTCATTATGTTTTGTGCCAAAAGGAAAAGCATCTCTGTGGTTCAAAATTGGAGGAAGATAATGTGAAGCTAATGAATTATCAAAGAAATGGGGGACTGGTTTTGGAGTGATAGAAAATATTTTAAATTCTGCCCCCCGAAGTACTCGCTTTGTGCTGCACCCCTTTCCTCAGGCAAAGTCATTAATTCCTGGGGATCTTAAAGAGCCCTGTCCATGGTCAGCTCTCTCCCCAGGCGGTGAGTGATCATGTCAGGAAATGAGACCCAGTTTCACAGATGAGAAAATGAATGCCCAGGGAGGCTGTCTCCCTCAAACTGGGGAGTTGGTAAGTGGGGTGATGAAAACCAGAATCCAGGCCCTGTCTGACTTTTTTAAAGCTCGGCAGTGTTCTCAAAATTTAAATTTATATCACTGAGTGGAATTATATTTAAAGGTGTCTTCATGCTATACTTATCAAGTAAATAAAGATTTAACCCATTCTGCTATCTCCACAAATGGCTGTCTACCCACCTCCCTCCTCCTTCAAGTCAGGCAGGGTTCTCTGCTCCCCCTATGCTACACACTCCACTGACCATGGGGATGCAAAGAGGAGAAGCATTTAGTTCTTGCCCTCACCCTGCAATCCAAATCAACATTTACAGTCATAAAACTATGTCAATTATAGCTAAAAGGCAGAGTCTGCAGAGTCACCATGAAAAGACTGTTTGGTGGTATCATAATATTATTTTATTATATTTTGTGTTATCTCATTTCTTTTCAATTGAAAACATTTTGTATTTAGTTCCTTGTAAAAGCCCTTTCCTTAAATAGCAGTTTGCTCTAAATTTTAATATTCTTTATAATGTCACCAGTAAGGTTGACCCACTTCAGTTAATAGAACTAGATTCAACCAAATTTACATCCTTTTTTATTTATTCTTTCTCTATTTCATCACCTGCTTCTGCAGAGAACCTAGTTAGGTATTAGATACACGTAAAAGAGCGGTGTGTGCAGTGGGGCCCGTGGTCAGAAAGAAGGGAGATGGGGCCTTGAAGAGAGCTGCCAAGATGTTGAAGATGGAGAGGCGAAACCAGCTAGCTTCAGGCTCTCCTTCCAACACTGCTTGTGACTAGAAAAAGGAGCCAGTTCAGTTTGGTCCAGACCTATGCTGGAGTCATGGAGACCTCTGTGGGTCTTCAGTCATGTCTATTTTCTGGACTGAGGCAGTAAGTTCTAAGTGGTCCCTCTTTCCTGTTGAAATCAGAATTAGACAGACATTTGGTTAGTGTTAGCCAAAGCACTATATACAGCCTGTTAGAGAAGTCCTTGATTTGAGATTCTGGTTTCAAGACCAAATCACATGCACTCATAATTAAAAGGGTCTATTCACACCTGTTCACACAAATATATAAATGGGAAATGGGAAAAAAATTAGCAGTTAAAGTTGTATGAACACGGTCCTCATTTGCACTTTTGCTAATAATAGCAGCAACCTTGAATGAGCACTGGCTTTATATTCTGCAATGTATAAGTTCAATGACCAAGTGAAACAGCTCCCCCCACACACACCTTTCATAGTTCAGGAAACTGAAGCTCCGAAATGAATCCAGTGGCCTAAAGTCGCCCAGTTAGGCACAGTCATCCCTGTTTTCATACTGTTTCTCACTTCTTAAAACTGTGTTCATTTTGTTCCTCTATGTAGGACTTTTGTCCTATCACAGTTTCTATAGATGGTAATAAATGCTGGATTTAATATCATAGCCATCTTTAAATTTTTAATCTGCTCTGTCCTTAAAGAGAGAGGCAATTAAATAAAAATTTGTTCTCAATGGCAGCATTATAAAAAAAATTAGGCCTTACTTTAGTTAACAGATGTATTTTTTCTCATAATATAACTAACTACAAATAAGGTCCAATTAATGATTTATGAGTCACTGACCCATCGTTACCAAATTGGTATTGCTTTGCCTTTGATGTAATGGGGCCATCCAAGGAGGTGGTTTTATGTCAATGGAGCACATGGTGCTCACACTGTGTACCTTGACATCTGTTGAGTTCAGGATGGAACTCAGAATTGAACCGGAGTTAGTATGGGTCGCTCTCTTGTTTGGATATATTCAAACAGAACCCAGTTAGGAGATCATAAATCTTCCTCATTTCTTAGTTGGCTTGTCACAGGACCAGATTAGAAAATTAATTTCTTAAGCACAGTGTCACTCCTTTTTTCTGCTTAATTACCCTACAAACAAATGCAGGATGTAGCCTCATAGATTATTCTTTGGAAAGGCTCCAACATACTTGCATTTAAGTATGTTAACTCATTTATACCCATCCCTTATGATTCTGCCTTTGACCTATTTGGGAAATCCGACAACTATGATAGGAGAGACTGTTCCCATGACTTATCTTCCAGGGAAAGAAATTTTGTATAAGTCATGTGATGGGAAAAGGATTAGTTTATAAGTTTTAAGAAGTTGAGTTATAAAGAGGTCAAAATCAAATTATTCCTCATTTTGGTGCCATTCAACATTCTTTCAAAGGTATTTCTTACTAATTTGTTGAGTGGCTTGCCCTCAGGCTCATTGATGGAAGACCTTATCCTGGTTTTCTCTCATGTTAGGTGCATTGAGGACTACAAGCTTGCTGTGGATGGCCGTTCTTGCCAACTTGTCACAGAGACCTGCCCAGAGGGAAGTGACTGTGGGGAAAGCAGAGAGCTTCCCATGAACCAGACTCTCTTTGGGGAGATGTTCTTTGGCTACAACAACCAGTCCAAGGAAGTGGCCAATGGTCAGGTGCTGAAGGGAACATTCAGGTGAGCCTTGTGTGCATGAAGAAACAGATTTTGTTCAGGCAGGGCTGATGGTAGATCTTTTTCTCTGAAGAGCCTTACCCCAAACATTGTTGTCTACCCTAAGCTTTATATCCTGGAGTAAGGTGAACGTGATATGCTTTCCAAGTCTGCATTCTTCATTCCATAACTCAAGAACCATGCTTCCTCTGGGTTAATTGTGATGTCTTAAGTAAAATCTTACCATCCAGAATTTTTATTGAAGCCACTCCCCAAAATGCTCAAGTTCCTCTCCAAATGGAAGGTTTGGGATGTGAGTCAGTCTAGACTTGCAGTCCTTGGAGTATGATCCAGGCATCACATGACCAAACCCTTCCAGGGAATGCTCCGGCCATACCTACTAGAGAGGCTGCATTTCCTTCACATAATGTAATAAACTAGACTGAGTTGTGAGACTCTCCTATTGCATCAGAAATTTAAAAATATAAAAGCTAAAAGATGGAGCTGAGGAGATGGCTCCGTAGGTGAGAGCTCTTGGTGCACATGCATGAGGACTTGGGTTTCACCCCCAGCACCCATGTGATAAGCCAAGAGTGGCCCTGCATGCCTGTACACCCAGGCCCAAGGTGGGCAGAGGTGGAAAAATCACTGGGGTTCTCTGGTCTGACCCAAAACAGCAGCTTCAGCTTCAATGAGAGACTCCATCTCAAGGAAACAGCAGAAGAACAATAGAAGACACCCAGCTTTCTATTCTGGCCTCCACATGTGTGTGCCAAGAAATAAATAAACAATGAAAACACTAAAACAGAAAAAATATGCAAAATCATGTGAAACCTCTCCTTTTTCATAAAATATGTTGCTTGTGAATGGGTTTATTATTACTCTTTAATGAATTATTCTTTTTTCTGTTTTAATATCTAATATGGTTCATGCAGATATAAGTGATAGGAACTTCAACTATTTTTCAGAATGTAAAGTGGTCAAAAGAACAAAACGTTTAGAAGCATTTATTTAGATTATTTCTAAGAGATTCTCCATGTGACCCCTGTTCCTGGTCTACCTTTAGCTGTCAGAATACATCTCCCTCAGACCTCAAAGGAAAAATGCTTTCCCAGAGTTGATGATGGTGGGGATAATTATGTCGGTGTTGTTAGATGCCTCACAGTTGGTAGCAACTAAGTCTGTGCTGTTATGAACCAAATGTTAGCCAATTTATGATATAGTTCTTGCATCCAGTTTCTACTTCTATTGCAGACAAGAGGCTTTGTAAATATTTTTCTTTTTCAGCATGGGGATCGGTTTACCAAGGACATCGTACCATGTCAAAACTGATTTTGCAGTGTCCAGAGTCTTCACTGTAGTCTACAAATGTGACCAAGTGTGTGCACAGTTTGTCAAGGAGTGTGGACTATAGTGGGGGGAATATTCTCTACACTGTCAATAGACTTTTTTAAGCTGTTTTGTTCTCCATCCACCCTGCCCCACCCTACCTCCTTTATTCCTATGTCCTACTCATTGTATGTATATCCAAATGAGTTTCAGGTTGACAGAACATATTGGTTATTGTGTGTTGAAATACAGACTGCACACAGGAGTGAGTTCTACCTGGACACTCAGAAATGAAGGTCTGTCCTGTTTCTAGGCAAAACAACTTTGCTCGGGGCTTAGATCAGCAACTGCCAGATGGTCTTGTGGTGGCCACTGTCCCCCTGGAAAATCAGTGCCTCGAGGAAATCTCAGAGCCCACCCCTGACCCCGACTTCCTGACTGGTGAGTGTGCCTTCCCTTAACCAGAAAACTCTAGATGGTTCCCAACACTTTCATAAGATCAAGACACTTGGTCTTGCTCATTTTGTTCTCTAAGCCAGTGATTTCTTTGAAACATAAAATGTTATGTTATAAAAATCAAACATTGTTAGAATTATTTGTCAGTAAAATTGTTAATATTGCCATGTAATTATTGCAAAATGTAACATTTTATTGCTAATTTTATAGGGATGCAACATAAACAAATTGGATAATAGATATGTAAAGAGTTCAGAAATTGGGTTGGGCTAGAGGATGTGAGCAGGTCATAGAGGCAGAGAGAAACTGGAGTGATACTATTCTTTAAATGCCTACTGTTGCTGAAGTTAGTTCCCACAGAGAAGGAAGACACAATAGAAAGGGGTAGTTTTGTTATTGAATGGCCCTGGGTTTGCATCTGGCTCTGATATGTGGTAGCCACATGATCCCCCATCACAAGATGGAGACAATAAAGCCTGTCCCTTGGGTTTGAATCCATGTTAGCCTTTCTCTAGGCTCTTACAAAACAGAGGTATGGCATGATTGAGAAAAATAAGGATCTCAGGGTGTGCTCCTCCTTTCTGGGTCTCTAAAGCATTCTGGCTACTGGCTAGCACTCCTTGGGCCGTAGAAGACATTGCAGGTACCCCATAATTCCCAGAGAGGCTCAAACTTGGGATTTAGCAGCCCTTGCTAGAACGATATGTTTGAGCTCAATTTCATTATTGACTTGTTCATTTCTCCATTATTCCTCTACCTTATTTATTCTGTCTTCCTTGTTCCATAATTTGCACCCCTTTGTCTTCCTTTTCTAATGAATGGATTGGGCTGAGGATGAGCCTTCCACAGATACAAACTACCCTGATAGGAATTTGAAAATGGTATGCCTGAGGTCATATGTCATCGTGATTATGGGCTCTGGACCCCAAGAACTGAGCTCAGTTTCTCACAGGCTCTAAGACCTGGACTACCTTGTTTCTCTGTGCTTCAGTTTATCTGAACTATGGGTATTATACTATCATCTTCATCATGGGACTGATATGAGGAATAAAACACAATGAAAGTTATTAAAGCAGTCCTTACTGCATGCTAAAATTATGTTTATTATCTGAACCAATGAACCAAGGAAGAAAGAAAATAGAATGAAAGCTCCTAAATTGTGTCTTCTCTATAGCAGCCAAAGAAGCGAGAGAAAGCAAGTAGATATATACTGGACCAGCAATGATGAATTTCTTCTAAATTAGTTGCCTATGAAAGACCTTCTCTTTTCTCTCTTTCTCTCTCTCTCTCTCTCTCTCTCTCTCTCGCTCTCGCTCTCGCTCTCGCTCTCGCTCTCGCTCTCGCTCTCGCTCTTGCTCTCGCTCTCGCTCTCTCTCTCCTCTGTATAAACACCTATTAAATATGTATAGGTATTTGGGTGGTAGTTACAAACAAACAAGTCAGTTCCCATGACAATAAAATACTTGTTTACAGGCCCACCTTAGGCATATATATGTCTCTCAGTTTATAATTCATTGTGGAAGAGAGATTGGACTGCAGTTCCCAGGGGAGAAGACACCTAGGGTAGTTAAGGATGCTGCTGGAGGCTGGCCAGGAATGTGGGGGTGTGGACTAACAGCAGGAACCCATGTGTAAATGACCTTCTTTGGGAATAAGGAAAAACTTCAAATCCTCTGGTCAGGCAGAAGAGAAACTTCTTTTTCCTGGTGCTCTGTTAACCTCCCCTAGTTGGCTTCCTGGAGGAGAAAGGGTGCAGGCGAGAGCCTTCCTTCTGTGTTCCCAGCCCCAAGGCAGATGCAGCCAGCAGTTCAGAGGAACTCTTCTTCACCTGGTGGCTTTTCTTTCCAGCCTTTGTTTTCACCTTCCTTTGGTTAAGTGGAGCCAGTTAGGTCAGGATCATGGTTTTCCTTTGATGTAAGCAAGGAGGGAGCTTGTTTTGCATGTTTTGCTGACACCCTGGAGTAAGGAGAAGGACTGATTGTAGAGATGGATCACCATGTCGTCTGTGTTCAGCCACCAGCACTAGCAACAATTCAGTGGTCACTTTGCAGCAAATCTTGAAACATGTCGCACTCTATTCCGATAGGTCATGATCCCCATCAACCTATTAGTTTGGAGGATTTGGATTTTAGAGCTCAAGTGATCATCTTCTAAATGAGCATCTCTAAGCCTAGTTTTCGTTTTTTTCATGGAATACTCAGAGCTCAATTCATAAATGGGTTCAGTCTTCAAATCTGTTTGGAAAGACTGCAAACAGTACCCCCCTCTGAGCAGTTTGCAGCATTAGTAAGCTTGCAGGAATGGATCCTTTTCACTTTGTTTAACCCAGCAATTCCCAATCCTATTTAACTGGAGAATCCTTTTCACACATACCATCTGGCAGAATTATGAAGTAACACACTGGAAATTCTGATTTATGTGTCTTTACTGGCTTCCTCAAAATAACAGTTAAGCACCCCAAGCTTCTGAGGCCTTTCTGTTGTTACAGGTTGGGTGGAAGTAAAGGAAGGCCAGCCGAAAGAGAATAGGCATTGACTGTTTTATTCTGAGCTGTTGATGGCATGGGGCCCAACAGCCACCATGTCTGCTGTGGCAGAGACCCAAAGGCAGGCAGAGGAGTGGGAAAGCTTCCTGGTGGGAAAAGCCAAGGAGGCTTATGTGATTGGAGGCTTCTGGCATTGGGAGGTTGGCTGGAAGTGGGCATCCTAGGTCACTGATTAGGGGCATAGATTTGGCTTTCTCTGTTTGGATCTAGAACACAAATTAGAAACATTGTCAGTAATTAATAAATCCTCGTTGTTTGGGTACAGTTGTTCTAGGGGTCATTATTGACTTTGGCAGTCCGGCTTCCCATGTTCCTGATTTGTGGATACAGGCTAGCTTCATGAGTGGATTCTAGGAGACTATGGTTGGGTTCAGAGTTCTATTTCTATATGTGTCTGGCTTTTGTGCATCTGTATATTCTGTCTTTCATTTGAGAAATGAAGGAACCATAGTGATCAAGTCGGGATGTGGAGGAGGTGGGAAGGCTGCTGGCCATGTGCGTGTGCCCATTTTGTTTCAGTCACTAAATCTATTTGAAGATTTAGAATCTAGGCTCTTTGAAATTTCTTCAAGTTTATTTAAAGGAAACAGACTCTTGCCTTAAGAGAACATTGAGGAAGATATACCCCTGACATTTCAAATAACAAGAGAAGCTCCTTTTCCTTCCTTTCCTTCTCCTTGCATTCTTCCCCCTTCTTCCTCTCCCTTTTCTCTCTCCCTCCCCTTTATTCCTATCTCCTTTTCTCCATCTTATTATTTCTCTCACCTCTCCCCTCTGTTTCTTCCTTCCCCCTTCGCCCAACCCCCTTCTCTCCCCTCTTTTCCTCTTGCCTCCCATTTTCTTCTCTTCCCTTCCCTCCCTTCCTTTCCAGTTATATATAAGACTGTTCAATAATTCTTTTCTGAAGCATAGGAATATGAATATATATATGTATACAAAATATTTATTCTTAAGAAAACATAGAGCTATTTTGTTGGAAAAAGTCATTTGGCAGAAATGTGTCCCCAAAATGATAATATAATAAAATTTTAAAAATCTAATTCTGACTATAAGTCAAGAGAGTCATATGACTCAGCTAGAAAATATATAATTTATCCCTTTCCTTTTCACTAATGGACGTATTATCTGTAAGCAGGCAGAGAGAAGCATTCCCTGAGTACTAACAATTGCATAACTGGATCCCTGACTAGTGTAGCCCAAGAGCCATCCTGGGGATTGTTTAACACTTAGGTAATGGAGTTAAGTTACTTAGCTCCGCCGGGGTAAATGCAGGACACCATTCCTGTTCCTTTATTTTCTTCTTCCCTCTATTGTTCTAGAATTAAGTCTAGGAAGCTGTAACAGTACATCAGTTGAGGAATGTCAAGTTTGGCTCAGTTGAGGTGATAACACTGAGGTAAGGGAACAGTAGACGACAGAATCACATGGTGCTGTATTTTTTTTTCTGAAAGTACTTTTATGCTTACAATTTTATCCTGTTCTCTCCACCCGCCTGCATGGTAAACAGGATAAACAACATCAGCCCCACTTTCAGATATGAAAACTGAAACACATGAGGAGCTTAGTCCTAAGTCCTGGAACGAATGAAATCCCTGATTTGAAAAGGAGACAAGCAATCATCTCAGCCAATCCGCTCTTTGCAGAATAAATGACTGGGAACCCAAACAATCCATATCTAGGTACCCAGAGAGGGGTTCCTCGGTTGTGAGATCACCAAGTGATGAGTAGCGAAGTAATGACCATTCTGAAACTGAGGACTACAGCAACACAGCCAGCCTTAAGCCCTACCCCCACCCCTCGTTTCCTTCTCCATTTCTGCTAGGAAACAATCGAATGAAGGGAGCTTGGCCAATAAGCTGGACATCTTTATTTATTGGACTCACTATGTTTTATAATACACTTTTTCAAATGGCACCAAAGCTGATACACTGATGTAACCGTTATACTGAACAGTTCTACATGACATCCTTTAAGGTATATCTCTGAGGTCTTAAACTTGTAAAGTTTGAATTTCATTAGTATGCATTTGAAGTTAACATAAAGGTTAAAAGCCAAAGTGGGAAGTGGTATGACTGTCGTTGCAAAGCTTAGAACATTTGAAAGAAATCAAGTACTGAAAACCTTCTCTTTGTTTTTCGAAACTTTTCTTTGATTACCCAAGATAAAATTTAAGCAATTGATTTGCTAAGCACCTTTTCTGACCTTCTTTCTTTTTGCCTTACCAATAATTATTCCCATATGATTCACACAGAAATGGAAATTTGGTAATTACTCACCTAATTTGATCAGGGCTGACAAGCAGCTAATTAATCCTGCCTACTCTTCATTCAGTGTGGGCAATAAATTAGTTGATTTAGCTTAAAGGAAGCGTGGGTCAAAATGGCTGAAAAACTCACTGCATCTGTATCATTTCCATTATATCTGTATATATCCATGCTCTTTCTGTGTAATATATAATATAGGAACTGACCATGTGTGTGCATATGTACATATAGACATACACATAGATGCATATATAAATTTCTATAGCATACATATAAAATGTTAGGAACAAAAATAAAGCATAATTGGTTTTCTAAACTTAGAAAGGTTTTATTTATTTCCTGTGGCCTAATTATTCTGTTCCTGTAGCATTATATTTATAGCGATGGCTAGAATTCAAATAGAGGAGACTCCCACCTCTCGAGGAAGAACAGCCCATTAATAACATCTGTAAATGGCTGTAAGGAGATGTATGTTGAGAGGGACTTTGGACAATGACTTCCCCCAGCCTCAGTCTTGCCATCATTAAAAGGTGCATCATAAATGCCTATTGCATTGCCTGACACAGAGACGGCACGCACTGAATATTTGGCTATCTCTGCCCCTTAATGATTTCATCACTCTGACACTGTCCCTTCTGGTAAAGAAGAAATAAGCATGTCAGCCTCAGAGTAATTAAAGCTTAAATACCAAACACAAATCAGTTAAATGGGACAGAGCAATCAATGTTACAGATACGTGAGCTGAGTCAATTACTGCAAATATCAAAGTGAATAAAGATGTGGCTTTACAGTAAGTCTAAATTCTAATATAAATTTATTGTTAATATATTATAGTGAAATGAGTAAGGAGCTTGGCTCTGGGCTCAGGCACATCTGGGATTCCATCCTGGCTTACCTACTGTCTTGGGGAATTTATATAAAGAGCCTCATAGAATCATTGAGGATCCTCAGTTATCAGATGCAGATAACACCACCTATATCACAAGGAGAAAACAGCTTAATGTATGCAGAGCAAAATGCCTGGCAGAGAGTAAGAGTTCATTGAATGATGGCTGCTGTGACTATGCGTCTGGAAATTCTCTTCATCAAAGTCCACTTCATCATCCTCTCACCATTACAGTCCTTAACCTAATTGAGCTGGGTCGTGTTTTCTTGACTTGGGATTGTGAATCAACCTCGTGCATTGAATATCTCCTCTGTTCTCAGGGATGGTGAACTTCAGTGAGGTGTCCGGATACCCTGTGCTGCAGCACTGGAAGGTTCGGTCTGTGATGTACCACATCAAACTCAATCAAGCTGCTGTCTCTCAGGGTGAGCACAGCAGCAAACCCTCTTCCCCTAACCCCCCAAGGGCTGAGGATTCCTCTAGGACATGACCATTCAGTGCTAATGTTAACAAAGCATCCTCACACCCAGCTTTTGCAGAAAACCCAAAACGAATGTACTCACTCACTCCAGAGCAATGGCTAGAATGGGATTGATTTCAAAGTATAGATTAAATTGTAAAGTGTGTCTGGGACTATAGAAGAAATCAAATGGGCAAGGTTGGAATCAAGGAAAATATCTTTTTTTTCATAGGGTCACCCAGTGTGGGGAGAGTATCTATTCAAAGCAGACATTTCACATATTGGCAGAATAAATCATTTCAAAGGCAAAGGACATGATTTTGAGATTCCATGTGATGACGTAAGGAAGAGAAAACAAGAGAGAGGGGAGACTAATAAAGAAAACAGTCTATGTCTCATAATAGCATAATAGAACAGAACATGATAAAAGTGTAATATAGAACATGATAAATAAATGCATCCATAACTATATAGTAATATACACTATATAGACATAAAGATTTTTTGAGAAATTATATATATGTATATATGCTTGTTATTAATATATACATATGTATATATCCTAGTAAGTTAAGGAATAATGACATCTAAACTTATGTGGGGTCTTAGGGTTAGCAGTAGGAAGGTGGAATCTTAGGACCAACAGAAGACATAAATGTAGGGTCTGAACAGTGTTTTGAAGAGTAGTGAGACTTTCTCATGAAGGTTACTGCCTCATGGGTAGAGATAATGCATTAAAGATCTAAAACTTTCCCACAGGACACAGAGTGTTTGCTTTTTTAATGTGAGGGAGTTCATGGCAAGAGGGTACAGAGATGAAGAGAGGACCAAAGGAAACCTTAGAAGTGGAACATCTAAAAAACCAAGTTACTATTCACTTGAGAAAGCACAAATGTAGACGCCATATCAGTCACACATTCAGTTTGTGCCCAACACAGATATTAGGCAACAAAGGGGTTAAGAATCAGTTATATCTGTTGCTACATTTTTCAAAGTCACAGAATGCTGTTACAAGTTATATGGACCTTGGTACTGGAGGTCCCATGCCTGGGTTGCACTCCACCTTACCCCATAGGACACATGTGTACGGAGGGCAAGGCTGCAAAAATTTCAAGATATAAAAGGTATTGAATTTGGAAGTTTACTAGAGTCTGCCTTTCTTGTGGCCATAATTCTCACAGAGAGACAGAAACTTAAACGGATTTGGCTGGGGTAGAAGGTGAAAAGACAGACAAGGTCTATCTATTTCTCATTTCTCAGTCATTTTTATTTTTCTAAATAAAACATAGGCACTATTTTGGTGAGATTTCTTACATTTCCTCCACTGTCTTCATATTGCCCATTTCTTAGTCACAAACAATATTTTGCAAATGTTTTCCTTCAATATCCAGTCAGAATACATTTCATGTCTTGACCCTGTGCACCGCACATTCCCTCGTTCACCTAACATCATGGAACAATGCCTCATCTTTTGATGTCGCGTGTTCCCTGCTAATATTTGTGTTTCTATTTTAGACTATGCTATTCTTTTTCTTCCTTTTTCAGATGTTACTGTTTGAACTGACTAACCTGATTTACTGTCATGACCTGTGGTTTGGAGGTTGGGGTGGGAGAGACACCTTTACTTAGTGTAGGAGTGGAGATTTGTCTGTCAGTTAACTGCTTAACTTGGACAAAGTTGACAACATAACCAACTGGTTCAGAAAGGTATCTGGTTAAGAGCTGAAATATCTGATTTGCTTAAACAGAGCGCTTCCCTGATAGTCCTAGCCAATGCTTCAACACCACTTTTCGGGACAAAGGTGCCTAGGACTCCATAGGCCTGCGAGAGTCCTTACCTCCCTCTTCTTGGATGGTCTTCCCCCTTAGCCTTCAGCAATGCTCTCCACTCCCTGGATGGGGCTACATCTCGAGAAGATTTTGTGGCCTTATTGGACCAGTTTGGGAATCATTATATCCAAGAAGCTATTTACGGCTTTGAGGAATCCTGTTCTATTTGGTACCCAAACAAACAAGTCCAGCGGCGGCTCTGGCTAGAATACGAAGACATCAGTAAAGGTGAGTGGCATGCTTAGCAGCCAATCCCTAACCCCATGCTTGTAAGGACTATCTACCTATAGTCCATATAGCCAAACATAAAGAAGCAATAGGAAAAAAGGCTAATTCAGATTTTTCTCCCCTAATGCTGTCCGCTCATTCTTAAAATGTCTAAGGTTGGGCTACTAAAACCAGATCTTTCAATGAGGGTCTAGATGTGGGATTGTATCCAGACTGTACGTTGAGCAGAAAGTTACTATATAAAGAGCCCACTATCTGTGGAGAACAAATGTTCTCATCCTCCACATTTCCCATTGCCCACAACAATCCAGCATAGCACCTTGCAGCAACAATACACTGACCCAATTCTTACCTCATCCTGCCTAGGTTTAGGTTTGTTCTCCCTACTGCATTGTGACTTGAAGAAATCTCCATTTTCCTAAGTATTTCTCTATGGATGAAAGGTTTAAAAAGAAACCGTTGTCCACTGACTTCATAGCAAGTACATGTTCAGTCAAACCTTCTCAATACACCTTTTGGTGTATATATAGAGTAGGAGTGTTGTCCAATATATCTGTAGTCTGATCAAGACTGCTTTAGAATTGCCATTCATAGAGTTTCTCCTGAACTAATGCACACAACATTCTGATGAGAGCAATTGATGGATGTGTGAACTGTCAATGGTCAAGTCATGAGTGAGTACAATGGATTCAATGAATGCATCGTCTTAAGGATCACTGATGAAGCATTCCTCTAACACTTAGGGACCCTCTCCTGTTCGCAGGACTGCCAGGCCATTGTGACCCTCTAGTTGGGAAGTATTTTGTTCCATGGACTCCATACAAGTTCCTGTTTGCCTTGTACAAGATAAGGAAGAGGCCTGATAGTTTTGTCTGCCTAGGTCCTTTCCTCCAGAACCAAGAGCTTTGTTCCTGGGCCACAGTAGCTGCTGACATTTCTCTGTAAGCCCGGTTCATCTAAGCTCAGAGACACAACCACAGGCTTCTGGTATTCCTTCAAACTTCAGGATCTTAACATTGCTCTGAATCCAATTTGCCGAGAGAACAGTGTTGTGTAAGTGACTGTTGATAAGTCCAGGGCCAGCTGGCAAAGCTTTGTGATATCTCCATGCCACAGCCTGGGGACTGAACTGAAAGGCTGAATCTTCTGTGGTTTCTCTGCCAGTGGCTCAAGGGTTGCCAGAACCTGAGATTTCTGGAAGAGAAGAGTCTGACCTTACCCCAAGCTCCTCGTTCTATATGCTGCTTCTCTCACAAGCATCACACTGCCCTAAAGCTCAACGCTGAGCCCAGATGGGAAATTTGACATAGCCTTGTCATGTTTCTCTTGATCTCTAGCCTATTTCACCACCCAGAAGCCAGCTTTGCCACAGTCCAAATGTGGACTTGCATTCTGTGAAATATGATTTATGCAACCTCTTGCTTGTTACTGATCTTCAACGGCATTCAAGCATTCTAGTGTGTCTGCTTTAGTTATACATGACTGACAAAAGTCAGAGGTGACCATCATCCATGTGTAACCCAACTTCATTCCTGAGCCTTAGCTGTAAGCTACAGGGTCTATTTATTTTGCTATCTGGCCTGGTTCTCTTTATTCTACAACAGTGTGTGAGTACATGATAAATTCACAAGACAAAGGAAGGTGATCTTGTACTATTCTGCCCTCTGGGAGGGCTGGGATAGAATGGAACCTTAGAGTGGCAAGTAGGCTGCTAGGGTGACATTCAAGTGACACTTTTTATTTAACTTGAGTCCTTCAATTATATGTCCTCGCTAGCTCTCATTTTAGAATCATTCTGGCCAAAAGAATATCTCTATTGTTTATGTCCTTAAACTATGACCAAATACCTAAAATGTCTTACAGATTAAATAGGAAAATAAGTTTATGATAGAGAAATGAATTAGAAACCATACAGGATGTAAAGATTGGAACTATAAAATTTTTGCCACATGATCTTACATTCATCAATGACTTATCTAGATATCATGTCACGACTCCTAGTCTTTCGTGGGGCCTTATTCTTGTCCCTTTATGTGAGAAATACTCTCAAGTTGGGCATTTAGATAGTCTACTCTTCTAGGTTAGGCAACTCTTACTACAACCAAATACCAGAGTTAATCAACCTAAAAGAAGAAACGTTCTTTTGGGCTTACAGTTGTGGATAGTTTTGGTGCACAGAGAGTTGGACCAATTGATGAGGCAGCATATCAGAGAGGTGAGTGCATGACAGAAAAGCTGTTCATCTCCCAATGCTTAGAAAGCAAAGAGAGAATGGAAGGACTAAGGTTCAAATATCTCTTTCAAAGGAATGCCACTTAAATGCCACCACCTGCCAACAATGCCATGGCCATCATAAATGGCTACCATGTGGGCTTAGTGAGGATGCTTTATCCAAACCATAACATCTTTATACAAAAAAGTCTCAACATTCTCAAGAGCAGGTTTCATTCTGTCATGGTTCATATACAAAATGTCCCTCCCCCCACTCATATTTTGAACTTGTTTTATTCTACTAGTGGTACTGTTTTCAGAGATTCTGGAAACTTTATGAGGTGGGGTCTCAGTGGAGGAAGTGGGTCCTAGGGAGCAAGCCTTAGAAGGTTACACTTAAACCCCCAGTCCCTTCCTTTGTCTCTGTTTCCTATCTACTACAACTGATCAGCTGGCCACCTCTTCCACATGATCAATACCACCATTGTGGTCTGCTCACGCACACGCAACAAAGTGACCCTAACCTGATCTCTGGGAAACTGTTAGCCAAACATCAATCCTTCCTCCCTTAGACTGTTTCTAGCAAGTATTTTGTCATAATGATGAAAAAAATAACTATTATATATGACTTCTCTAGTTCTTTCATGGTGGTGGGAATCAAACCCAGGGCCTCATACATCTTAGGTGAGCAATCTACCACTGAGCCACACCCCATCTCACCTTTCCAGCTTTAAATTTTTAGAGCCTAAGCCAAGCATACAGAGAACACTCAGCAATGGTTTGTCATGGTTATTGCTGCTGTTTACAGCCGCTGGTGTCAGTGATGATATCAGTGGTAGTAATAGGGAAAAGCGCTTCTCAGATGGTCAATTTTCTGTGGATATTATTATAGTCACCCATCATGCTTCAGTTATTTAGCTGTGATGGAAATTAAGATATATGTTTTGGGCCATATCTTGAGATGAAAGCCTTCCATTCAATAGTCTAGTGATAATACCAATATGTTGTTGGGCATTTTAGATTAACTGATCATCTAAATAACTCTAACACCTTAAAAAAACATGAAGTTCTACTTCAGACCTGTGCACTGGCTCCCTCTTCCCACCTCCCCGTTTTACCTGAGATGTCATTCATTCATTGCTCTCGTCCTTTTAGGCTTTGAGATCTCTTCCTTCAGCCACTGGAATTCTCTCTTCCCTAACCTTGTATCTGCTAAAAATCATCTTTTTATAAATGTTCAATCCTTCTTACTGCTGTGGACTTTCACACATTCTCACCAAACGGCCTCAGAGTTTCTACAGTGTGTTTCTTCTCTTAACTCGAGCTCACCCTATCAGTGATTGCTGGCAAGGGCTTTTTAATCAGTGTCACTAGGATCTATTCTGTGACTATATCATCTATCTTAGCTGAAGGCTTTTCTCTCATGACCAGTCACGCCTTCATAAAAATGTTTTGATGTTCCCAATGCTGTTCTGGTCAAATTCTTTTCTTAAGTTTTAGCTTTATTTCTCGTTCATTTTTGCCCTTACTCCTTTAAAGAAATCATTTGCATTTATAATACGGGAGGCAAAACTTCATCTTTAATGTTCCTTTTATCTTCAGTCTTGTTGAATGACTGCATCTCCCTCAATCTCCACCTCAGACCTTTATTTTCCTTTTCAGATTCAGGACCTCACTGCCAAGGGGCTTCAGTACTTTTACATAGATATCCTCGATGCACTGCCAGGGGACTTGAGTACTTTTACCTAGACATCCTCCATTCATTGTCAGGGGGCTTCATCACTTTTACATAGATGTCCTCTGTCACTGCCACGGGGCTTTAGCACTTTTACATAGATGTGCTCCATGCACTTCCATAATCAACACCTCTTTTCTACTTCTTGTGTCCACTAGTAGTTTTTGAAGCCCATGAATATATCAAGATATAAATCCAGAGTCTTCTTGGTTTTCTCCATCTTTCACATTCACACATTCTTAATTTTTGACCTTTCAGAACTTATGTGTTTTTCCATGTGTATCTCCCTGTCTCCATTTCCTCAAAGCTGTATGAGTTTACAATGTCAACTGTCATGAAAAATGGTGTTGACTGGATAGAATGAAGGGGAGAGAGACAGAAGGTATTTAATGGCATGATGTCACAAATAGAAGGAGTATACTCTGGGGTGTCTTGCACTGTTTCTAACCATATAGCTAACAATAATGCACAGCATATTTCAAAATAGCTGCAAAAGAGAATTTAGAATGTACTCATCATGAAGAAGTGACAAAAGTTTGCGTGATGAAGATGTCAGTCACTCTGACTTGATTATCACCTAATACATACATGAATGAATACCCCCCCATTTTACATATTTGTACAATTACAAATACTTACATTTATCATGTCAATAAAAACCATTGAATTAGCTTCCTCCAATACCTCCTTTGCTTTGGTTTCCTGCCACTCCAATCCAGTCTACAAATCACCATTGATTGCCTTTTTAAAATGAAACTTAATGGTATGGATCATCAACTTGAAGGCCTTCACTACCTGAGCACTGCCTTCTCAGTGTAAGCAGCATGACTTCACTTCCTGTATTCGTTTCCTGTGGCTGCTGGGACAAGTCACACAAGCTGGTGGCTTCAAACAAGTTCATTTCCTTATGGTTCTAGAGGCCAGAAGTCCAAATTCAGTTTCACAGTTTAAAGTGAATAGAGCTAATTCATTCTGGAAGCTCTTGAGTAAGAGCTCCCCAGGAGCCAAGTTCTCCCTGGTTTGGAAGAGGACCTTGACGTTTTTCATATGGGTCTGTGGTTACTTTTTCTACCCAGCCTGTCCTCTATATTCTCTCCTTTATACACCTTCTTACCACCTTGAAAGAACTGCCTTCAGTATTGCAATTCCCACAAAGCCTTCTTGTCACTCTGGGCAGTTTTTATTGTTTCCTGTTTAATGTGCTTATCATTCTTAGTAAAGATTCTTTGCAACACTCTTTACATTTCCGTGTATTTCCCTTTCTCTATAGGACTTGTATCCACTCTAATGGTCTTGACAACACTAACTATATATTCATAAAATATAAAAATAAAAAATAAATCCCCTTCCCACTATTATTATTTCCTCATAATCTAACTAGACTGCCCAGAGGCAATCAGACAACCATTACTACCAGTTTATTGTCTGTATATCTATAACTTCTATTTGTTATCATTTGGAAATGAACAAGCAAGTTCTAGAAGAGGTAGACTAGGATCTAGTCTTAAATATATATAAATGGATATATTGGTACATATATGATATACATATATGTGTGTGTATTTACTTTTTCTATATATACAGATATACAGAAGAATGCATGCATATATACACACATATACATACAAACATATATAACATATAGAGAGAAGGATGTGTAAGCAATTTCTAACTTCAAACTAAGGTCTCACTTTAGCGCCAGCTGACCTGGAACTCACTCTCTAGTCCCATATGGCCTCGAATTCACAGCTGTCCTCCAACCTTTGCCTCCCCATTGCTAGGATTAAAGATGTGTACCATCACGGCTAGCTAAGGACTTATTTTTTCTGCTGAAAACTTCCTTATTGTTTTTTTTTTCACAACAAACTCTTAAAATTAAAAAGTAAATTCTGAAAAGTTCATGTTATCTTGAATGACCTACAAAAGCAAAACATACAATGAGTCAACACATAGCTGAACTTTACCAGACTTCTCATCCCAGCACTTGGGGGGTGGAAACTGGAGGATGAGGAGTTCAGTGTCCCCCTTGGCTACCTAAGGAGTTTGAAGCTATGCTGAGTGACATGAGATGTTATTTCAAAGCAAAAGAAGAAGATGAATTCTGGGCAGAAGTCTGGGGGAAAATACAAAGCAGTGTGACCACATTTTATTATTCTGAGTCTTTATTCCTGCCAGAGAGTTTGACATATAATCAGCACCCACAGTTTGATGATGGAATGAACCTTTTACCTTTCCATACTTCGAAAGAAACACTGTTAAACCCCCGGGGAAGTGATCAGTGAAGAGTTGGCCTTCCTCACACAGGTCTTGCAAGGCTTTGTTTTTAATCCTCCACCTGATGCACTAAGCAGAATGCATCTCCTTTCTTTTGTTTGTTTGTTTGTTTGTTTATTTATTTTTGTACGCTATTCAGGAGTGGATTTCCCTGGGTCTTTCTTCTCTTCCTTTCCCAATATCACTTTCATTGTTACTTCAGGCTGACCTCCGCCATCGCCTTTTCTTGCCATTGCTTTTGTGCATATCAGCTGGGTTATCTGGATGACCCATTGCAACAAACAAGGTTTTCCTCTCAGCTGCAGCCTCTAGTCCATAATCCACATTTATTTCTATCCAGTTGCCTTTTTCCCATGGGGAAAGCTGAGAAGAATGCCTTCCTCTTCCTCTAAGGCACAGCTGGGAGTGCGTCCCCTGTGGTGATCTTAAGTAAGTCCTAAGCCACCAGCAATCAGGTGAGAGCCAGCAGTGGGAGCAAACCACTTATAAGGCATTATATTCCTACCATATGGGATTCATGTTTCTCACACTCACTTTGATTTTGTGTGGATATATTCCAGGACAGACTCGCTTTCTCAGGAGAGTAGAAAGGCTTTTGCTAGTGCTAAGACAAAAATAGTAGCTGAATATCAGCAATCAGCCTTCAGATCCCAGTCTCTGATTACTGGTCTTATGTGTTTGAGGCTGATTTAGTTTGTTGGCTACCTACAAAATGAAAGTACATGGCTTACAAATATAATTAAATTAAAGACACAAACTTACAGAAATTATATATGTGTTTGTGTGTTGTTCTACAACCCTTGACTTTCAGACTAGCTCCAAAGTAACTTTCTGAATGCATTTACAACAACAAAAATAGTGAATCAATTATGGCATATGGCTATTTTCTCTAAATGCTTATTCATTCAGCAAATGGATGTGGAGAGCTGCTCTATTCAAGCCCTGCAGTAAGCAGCGAAGGGACCTGGAGAATTCAGCTGCTCTGTTGCATCCACAGGCATGAGGAAGGTGCCCCCAAAGCTAAGCCTGGCTGTGTCACATACAGAGCCTCTACCACAGGCACTAAGCTTTCCTAAACATATGTGTGAGGATTCAGTTTGAGTCTTCAAGTCCCTAGGCTCTGATGCACTGAGCCGAGAGTAAATCAAATCTTTAGATTGAGAGAGAAAGTTACTGAAAATATTATGGAATAGTGACTAGTTTTGAGCACTTCTTTAAAGCCAGATAATTTGCTAAACACATAACAGCTTTTCTAATTTAACTTTCTCACGTCCACATCACTTACGTTTTACCCTTCCAAGTTTATAGAAAGTGTCAGAGAACTGTAATTTAGTTATAAAATTAGTCAATAGCAGAGTCAGGATTATAAAGAATGCCATGACCTACTGACATACTCGGATTGGTTTTCCATGTGGTGTTTCTGGAAAGGGCACAAAAAGGGGATCAGGATGGGATCAATAATTCATTCCAGGGCTCTGGAGATGGTTCTGTGGATAAAGTGCTTGCCATGCAACCCTGAGTGCTTGAGTTCAGATCCCCAGTGCCCACGTAAAGCTGGACACTGGAGCACTAGTGTCTGGAATCTCAATGCTCCTCTGGTGAGAAGGGAAGAAGAGACAGGAGGATCCACTAAAAGTTTGGGGACCAGGTGGCCTAGTAAACACAGTAGTGAATGAGAGGCCATCTCAAACAAGGCTAAATGACCAATGACTGAGGTTGTCTTCTGACCTCCACGCATACACTGTGGCATAAGTGTGACTGTGTTTACACACATACACCCAGAGACATATGCATAAGTACACACAGAGAGAGAGAGAGAGAGAGAGAGAGAGAGAGAGAGAGAGAGAGAGGAAGGAAAGAAAGGAGGGAGAAAAGAGGGAGGAAGGGATCAATGGAGGAGGGAGGAAGGAAAAGAAAAGAAATCATCCAAGTTAGGACATTGGTTTAAGATGAACCCACTGGAGGCCAGATGCCAACCCTCATTGGATGTCATAATGGATGCACTGGTACTTTCCCCTTGATATTTTGGATTTTAATAATCTGTTGTGGGATTATATGTGATTGTGATCCATGATGGCATCCAGTGGTATTTCACCAAAATTAGTGTGTGTGTGTGTGTGTGTGTGTGTGAGAGAGAGAGAGAGAGAGAGAGAGAGAGAGAGAGAGAGAGAAAGAGAAAGAGAGAGAGAGAGAGACATAGGATCTCGTTAAAATGGAGATTCTGATTTAGCAAGTTCAGGTGGGCTCCAACTCTGCATTTCTAGCAAGTTCCCAAGCTGGTCTTTCCAAGACCACATTGTATGTACTTTTCTCATCAGCCCTTTCCATCCTGTCAGGTGCATGAGCGTCCACACTGGTACTCTCCAGGGTTGTCTCTCCACAGAGGAGTACTGCAGGCTGTGGAATATCCTTAGCGGTCTTTGTACCCAGACTGCTGTGCAGAAAGTAGTCTGGGGTTAGCATTGAACTCTTAAGCTCTCAGGCCCTGAGAAGAATTTGACGTAGGCCAACACTCAGGATTAAAGGTGACAAGCTGAATTGTTTATCTTTGTAATCTAGGTTGCACTGTTCTCTTACTATCTCAAATAAATTATATCTAGGTTGCTTGAAACAGTATTTAAGGGCAGCCCTTTTTTGGTCTGGAGGCCACAAACTGACATAGAATTTTACATTTTAATCTGGATGCTATTTTGGGTAATGGGATAATTTTAATGAGAATGTTAAAATTCCCTTTCATGTAAATTCACACCAGACACTAGTAACATATCCATTACATACAACTTTGTGTTAATTTCTTGTAACTTGGATTCTTCTCAGTTATTACAAATATGTAAGCTTTGCTTTTGAAACTCGATAGACTGCTTCCTAGGAATGGATTTAACCATTCATTTCTCCTGGACCTTCTGTATTTAGACATTGACATTGATCTGGGTACTGAGCATATGATGGTAAATGATTCAGAAAAAAACATGCTCATGTGGATTTCATGTCACAACCTATTGAGAAAAAAAAAACAAAGGGAATGGAAAGAAACAAAGAAAATGGCATATCAATGAAAGTGATTTCAGATAAAGGTAGATCCTAAAAAGAGACTAAAGCCAGTGGATGTAGTAGAAGTTGGTTGGAGAATTGGGGACAGATTAAAATAGCGGCTCTGAAAAGACCTCAGTGATGGTGATGAGGGTGATTTTGAGGTGAGGCCTAGAGATAAAACACAGCCAGCCATGAAAGGCCTGGAGGCAGAATAATCCAGGCAGAAAAAGAGTAAACACAGGGCTTTTATTGTTTTATAAATTTTTTCTATAGCTCTTAGAATAATGCGGTGTATAGAGGAGATAATTGTTAATTACCAGCCAGACTGTAAACCAACATGACTGAGGAGAGAAGAGAGGCCTCAATTCTGTGATGGAATATACAGAGAAGAAATTCTATTTATTGATAAACTTAATCTGTTTGCTACGTTCAACAAGCTAAACGGGGCCAATTTGCTTAGTCTATATTCTTGTATCTATATATAAATCTATACTGGTATATAGACCCCAGGATAAAAAAAAAATACAGCGAGAGGTTTAATAGTACAAGGCACATATTTATCAGGTTTTAAAATTTTTTGATTAAGTTATGGCTGAATTTCACAAGTAATTATCGCAACAAGAATAATAATAATAGGGAAAATATCACAAGGTAACGTATAATACAATGGGAGATTCTCTATGAAACGTGGGAACCTGGATGTGACAGCGTTGGACTCTTCACATCCTTTGGGAAGAGTCTTCAGCAGTACCTTGCCGCCCCCCCCCCACTTAGGGCATTCTGAGGGAGAAGGCACCATCATGGGTGCAGGAGAACTGATTCACCTCAGATCAGCTAGTGGCCATCTGGCTGACCTTGGTAATCCCCTTCAAAATAATTCTATCTCTGTAATAACAAACTTAAATTAAATCATACGTCCTTCTACTTGTAATGTTCTGTGACTCTATAAACTCAGCAAATGATTTCTATTTCTGATAACATAATGCAACATTTAATAATAATGCCTGACTCAAGGCTAAATAGCTTAATTCAACTGATACTGCAAAAGGAGTTTAATGTAGTTGCTGGGTTTCGTGTCTGACAGAATTACATCAAAAATTTCTGTTCGATAGAGCTCTTGAGATGGCTGGGAGCCTAAGTCTCCATGTCCATGAGGTAGAGCTATCAATACTTTTAAGCTCCCACAAGGATTGAGTTTGAGTAGTATATGTAAAGCACAACATCCAGCATTCTGTAAGTATTTGATGTATTGGGACTCATTACTATTTCTTCTATTGTTCTTAGCATTATTTTAATGAACTTTGAAGGTCATCTAACTAGTTTTGGGCAAAATAGTCACTGATAAAATTTTTAAAGGGATAACAGTAAAATCTACCCTCTCTTCAAGAAACAGTTGAGATAGATAGATAGATAGATAGATAGATAGATAGATAGATAGATAGATAAACAGATATGATATTTTTTTTCAGAAGTCACAAGTCTCCTGCTGATCAGGATACTGGAACAGGAGAATCATCTTTATTCCACATGACATGTGAGAGGCTATGGGGGGAATGGACATGATAGTCAGCTTCTATGGGAAAGGACGTCTGGACAAGCTTTCTGCTGAGTAGCTGCCTTTGAAGTGCCAAGGAGCCATCAGAGCAGGAACTCAGGAAAGTACGCAAAGGTGGCAACCTTCCCTTCACAGAAGTGTCTGGCGTTCGCACACATACTTTGTTCCTATTTGCCTTTCTCTCCCACAAATATCAAGGATCTCTCCTGTGTCTCACGCCCCTCTTGCTGCTCTTATCTGCCCCACAAATAGCTCTCCTTCTGCTTTCAAGTCCCAGGCATTCTATGGCCTCTTTCCTACCTCTCCCTCTCTGTACCACCAAGTCTCTTCTTCCCTTCTCCAGGTCCCTTTTCTAGTTTCATGTCATCTGTAAAAATTATGATCTGCATATGGAAGAAAGCCTGTAGTATTTGTCTTTCTGTTTCGGCCTTATTTTGCTGAATACAATGATTTCCAGTTCCTTCCGTTTCCTGTAAATGTCATGATTTCATTTTTCTTTATGGATGAATAAAAATCCATTTTATATAGAATTTCTATATATGCACCCAATTTTCTTTATCTGTTGATAGACATCTAGGCTGGTTTCCGTTCTTGCTATTGTGAATAGAGCAGCAATAAAAATGGCTGTGTAACTCGCTCTGTGTCAAGACTTAGTGTCCAATGGGTATCTCCCGAAGATTGCATAGCTGGGTCAAATGGTAGTTCTCGTTTTAGCTTTGTGCAAACCTCCATACTGGTTTCTGCAGTGGCTGTAGCAGTTGATGCTCCTGCCAGCCTTTCCCCACATGTTCACCAACATTTTGATTCCTTTGATTTCTTGATGATTGCCATTTTGATTGGGTTAATATGGAATCTCAAGGCAGTTTTCGTTTGCATTTCTGTGATGGCCAAGGATCCAGCCATCCCTTTCACCTAGTATTCAGAATCCCCTGGCTGGATCAAAAGCATACATACAGATCCAGGCAGGGTTCTCTTGCAACCCAGATGTGATGGATGCCCCAGCCCTATTAGCATCCAGTTCAAACATCTGTGGAGACTGGAGGTTAAGAAATAACTTAGCCAGGCCTGGTGGCACATGCCTTTAATACCAGCACTTAGGAGGCAGAGGTAGGAAGATTTCTTTGAGTTCAAGGCCAGCCTGATACTACATAGTAAATTATAGGTCAGCCTGGGCTAGAGCGAGACACTGCCTTGAAGAAGATAATAAACTATTAATAAAACTTACTATTTTTGCATATTTGTTAGACTTATATTCTTTTCTGATTTTATATAGTAATCTTACAGTCTAGAAACATTTCTGTATTCTCAAAGGCATAAAGAACAGCAGTCTTCAAAAAGTGGAGCCATGCATATGCTTCTTGCCCTGTAGCATCTGGCAAGCAGACCATTCAGTTTTTCATGAATAAATGAGTTGAGTGAAATCATCTTTTCCTCTCCCCTATCTAGAGAAAATGCCTTCACGTCACCCTTCTACATTCCAGAGGCAGCTGGATCTATCTGTTCATCCACCTCTCAGATCTCCACCAGTCCTTCTCCTTTAGTGGAGGGATGGCTGGGTGTCAAATTCCATGTCTGGGAATTTGACTGTAAAAAAAAAAAAAACAGGAAAATATGAAAAGCAAAAGCAAGTAATATAATGGAAGTAGGCTAGAAATAAGTATTGGGAACAGGTTTAATTCATTTGTGTACCTCAAATTTGTGATTGTTATTTCAGTTTAGGGGCAAACTGTGAGTTTTGTATGTATAATTAGTTTTCTTATAATTACTTTAAAAATTGAAGCTGGACATGGTGGCTTGTGTCTTTAATCCCAAGAATTGGAAAGCTGAGATAGGAGGATAGGAGGATGTGTTTCAGTTTGAGACTAGCCTCGGCTACAGAGTGCTTTTGAAGACAGCCTGGGCTAAAGTGAGACCCTGTCTCAAAAAGGCAGTTTTTTTGAGACAAAGTTTTTCCATGTAACCCAAGATGGCCTTAAATTTAAAAATCTTCTTGCCTCTGCCTCCCAATTGCTGGGATTATAAATCCATGTGTGACCGTGTGCCCAGCTCTAATACTGGTGTTTTTCAGAATAGAAAGGTTTTCTTTGAAGGGGAAAGGGTCTAAGTGTTAAACGTATCATACAACTGTGTTAAAAATGAAACAGCAGGCATAACAGTGTTATTTTTTAATTAAAACAATAAATGAGTAAACTACTTTCCCTTTAGTTGCCATTAATTTGGACAGTAGCCATTTCTGGTCTGTTCCTAGTTTGTATTCCTTGGTTGTTAGAGGCAGAGTTTTGTTTCAGCTCATAGGAGTCTTTCTTTCTTTCTTTTTTAATATATTATTTATTCATTTTTAATCAGAGGCAGACAGAGAGAGAGAAAGAGAGAGAGAGCACCAGGGCCACCACCTTGTGGGTCTGGTTTATGTGGGTACTGGAGAATTGAACCCGGGGCCCTAGGCACTAGAGGCAAGTGCCTTAACCACTGAGCCATCTCTCCAGCCCCATAGGAGTCTTTCCATGTTGGCTCAATTAACAGAAGGTATCAATTAAATGGAAGGAAATATAAATGCATAAGAAAAATAGAAGCTGGTTCATTTCAAAGATATAAATTAAAAAGAAGAAAATAGAAATACGCAAAACCTAATGTTAAGAAAATAAACAAGAAACATAGCAGGTAAATAATTTATCATAAAGGAGTCTCATGACATTGTTTTCAAACCTGGTCCCCATGGCCAGCATCCCTACAAAATGTGGAGTTTTCATTTTACAACAGCCAACGGTAGCCCTGATGGACCTTTCCAGTCTGTTACTAATGGTAGAGAAATAGTTTCCAAAGCAGATCTCCTTCTCTTATGTATCCATTCCTACCTTCTACGTGGAAGGTGAAGCTTAATAGCTGAAAGGTCACTCTTTGGGGACAGAGCCTGTGGCTGCCCCAGGCTAGGCAAGGAGAGGTAATGCCAGTAGAGAAGGCACTCACACTTGATAGCACATCCCATTTGGGGGGAGTGTCTCAGGATGCCCATTTTAAGTACAAAGTGCCCTTGGTGGGAGTTTGCAAAGCATTGTGGGAGAAAACAAGGGAGCCTATGTGGAGAAGTTTGGGTGAAGCTAATTCTGACATAAAACATTTCCAGATGGAGGGACACATGAACATACAAATTACCCTCTGGGCTGAGAGCAGACAGTTCAGAATTTAACAGAGCTCAGGTTCTGGGCCTCTTGAAAGTGGGCACACTAGGCTCCTGTCAAGACACAGTGCTTTTTAAAAAGAAACAAGCAGCTTTGCTCAGTCATAACCACACACAGCCTGTCAGTGTGTTTAATCTGGGCAAAGAGGTTGATTTGTTCTTGCCACTTATGTAGAATTTAATACTACAAGAACCTTAGAAGAATTTCAAAGAAAAAAAAAAGAGCAGGTCTGAAAAGACCTTTAGAATATTTTTCTTTTTCTCATAAAAAATAAAGGGGAAAAAAGAAAGGTAGAAAGAAGCATTTCTCCAGCTCAATTTCTCAATAAATCTGCCAGTTAAAATACGTGCTTTGTAGGTGACAGGTGAGTGCCAGCGGCAGGGGAAAATAACGTAATAGGTAAACCAACAGCCGCCCTCCCTTGACATATTGCTCTTTCCTTGGGGTTTCTCTTTAGGCAGGTTTATTCCGCAGAGGGGACTTATGAAGTCACTCGGTATATGGCTCCCTGGCCCCCCGGGTGGCCGCCATGGTCCCTTCTGTCAGGCTGTTCTAAGCCCAGTCGATTACTGTGGTAATTGGCTCTGCAGATATTGATGTGTTGGGTGCTTAGGCTTTATGCATTTTTGCTCAGTCTGTTTTGCTCCTTCCCATGGAAAGCAGGCACCCTGCCCCGTTCCTTTGCAGATCCCCCCTGGGTGTGGCCATAGATTCTGTTCCCAGTGGGTTCATATTCAGTGTTAGTCACAGCATCAGGCTGAGGATAATGAGGATAGCACTGCTCACTGAATGCTTCGACAGGCCTGGATAAAAAGAGAAATTCCTCCCAATATCTTTGACAAGGGTAATCAATATGTTTGGATCTACATAAGTCATGTATCCTACATCCTGTGGGCTCACTGAGGTCATTAGTGAGCCACCTATGAAGAAATCAAAATAAAAGCAAAGAAAATCTCTTTTACTATCGAATCAGCCATTTCTTTAAAAAAAAACTTATCTATGAGTCATTTGGTTAACAGTTATTGAGAAGCTATATTGTGCAAACAACTGTTCAAGAAGTGTGATGCAGACCTGCTCTGGTGGAGAGAGGAGGCAGGATGGGACCAAGCCGTCACAGGCAGCAACAGACCAGGGATGGCGAATGGGCTGGGGAGCTAAGGAAGGGGCTGAATTGGCTGGCCATGAGAAGAAGAGAGAAGGTGGTCTAAAAAGGTTCAAATGAGTAGCACATGCAACAGGCTGTATAGGTTGAGCTGAGCAAAAGCATCCCAAGAGGGGAGATGACAGGTGCAAACGCCTGAGGTGGGCTGGGGCAGCACAAGCAGGGAAAGCGGTTGTCTGGCCAGAAAGTGGAATGTCGAGGGATGATCACAGAGCCATCTAGTCTCAGCAAAGACCCTGCGTAGTCGGTTACCAAGGCAAACATGCTGGTCACATGTATGTCTTCAGATCTCCTCTGGCTTTGAGGCACAGGGACACCAGTTAAAGGCCCATAGTAGTAAAGAGCAGAACTCTGTTTGCTTAAGAAATAGACAGCTTAGTAATTTCTAAATACGTCATTGAGCAACTGATTAGGCAACAGTGTTTAATAATTTGAGGGTGATGGGATGGAATCGACTGGGAGAGGGTGAGGAGGAAAGACCTTCAGGTAGACCTGTCATTGCTGAGTAGCAATTTAAGGCTTATAGGGCTGGAGAGATGGCTCAGCGGTTAAGGCACTTGCCTCCAGTGCCTAAGTCCACAGGTTCAATTCCCCAGGACCCACATAAGCCAGACCCACAAGGTGGTGGCCCTGGTGTTCTCTCTCTCTCTCTCTCTCTCTCTCTCTCTCTCTCTCTCTCTCTCTCTTTCTCTCTTTCTCTCTCACTGCTTGAAAAATTAATAAATAAAATATTAAAAAAGAAAAGGTTTATAGTTCTGAGGGGAAGTTTCATGGCAGAGAAGGCATGGTAGAAGAAGAAGGAACAGAGCTAGTCACATTGTGTTCACAACCATGATACAGACAGTGAACAGGAAGTGGGCCTGGCTATAACACTTCAATGTCCATGCCCAGTGACTCACTTCCTCTAGGAAGGCCCCACCTCCTAAAGATGCTACCAGCTGGGGACCAAGTGTTCAAAAACACAAGCCAGTGGGGCACATTTTATACTCAAACCACCACAGCTAATAATTTTGGTCTTTAGAACTGTCTAGAATGTTTAGATCAGTGTAGAATCACTCATTTCTGGGACACCAGATGATCATTCACTTAACGGCTGTATTATTACTAGGCAATAGTAACATGGTGACAAAATGAAAGCAAATCTTTACTCAGGTCTCATCTTACCATCCATCCCACCACTGCAGAGTTCCGTTCTGCAAACACCTACAGCTAACTGTGGTCGGAGGAAGAGGCCTGTGTGAAGTGCTGAATAACAACCAGGCCTTGTCTTGAAGTTGTTCCCAAGATAAATGGGAAATATCCAGTAAATTGGAAGTCACCATGGAGTGAGTGTGCTTGCTGTAAGTGACTTAGACAGGAAACTCCAAATAGCAGGTGCTTAGCAGATTGATGGTTTTAAGGAAGACTTCTTTTCAGGAGGCATGGCCTGGCTGAGTGGTAGAGCTGAGGGAACCTGGGTGGCCAAGCTCAGGAGGGAACACACAGGCACATGAAACCAGGGGATGAGGAAGCCCTGTCCACCTGGTGCACATGAAGGTTGAAGCCAGGCACAGGGGACAGATTTGAAGAGCCAGCCAGTGATATTCTCCTGTTTCATTTTATCTTCTGGTTTGAATATAACTGATTTCATCAGGAAGAGACATGCTCTAGAAATACTCATCTAGAAACAGCCCAGGGATCGGGGTGATGAAGAGATTGAGCATCCTGTAGTAGACTTAGTGGGAACTGCTAGAGTTTGAATGGATAAATGGAGAAGAAATCTCAGTGTAGGGTGGTATCGCTCTCTCTGAGTGTGGATTGTGAAGCTGTGGGGAACTATAGCAAAGTATACCAGAGGAAATCTACCAAAAGGATATACATGGAGTCTTTATAGGCCCTAAAAATCATCCCAAAGGTCACCCAGTGAGACGGGAAAGACCTGGAGCTCAGACCTTCCTTCCTCAGGGGCTGACATGATGCTGACCAGCAGAATTCTCGCCTTCTCAGATAGCTTGCTTTTGGATGCCAAAGAGGCTGGGAACAACAAAAGCACAAGCTCACCTTCCTGGGAAGCCTTTCTTGGGTCCCTGAGACTCAGGTAATATTCCTGAAGGATAAGGGAGGATCGGGAAACTGCTCTACTCACCTGTCTCCTAATCTCAGCACTCACTTGTGCTTTGGTAGTAATCCCAAACAGAAGCACCCTGAATCTGACCACATCATCCAAACTCCAGCTAGATTCAGTCATCCAGGCTGTGACTGGGAGAAGGGATTCCTTCTGAAGTCTAGTTTTCCCACCCAGGTTACTCCAATGACTGGAGTGGAAAATCCTAGTGATTTGTCCATCAAAATCTATTTGGCTGGAGCTGAATTAGAGGTGACTGAGAAGGGAAGATTCAGATTCCTAAAGCCCACTACCACACCCCTGCAATAGCTAATGGTGCTCGATTCTTGCTATTCTGAGCATATGTTTTCCTGTTATCTTTTAATTGGTTTTTATTCTAAATGTAACGCTAAACGGTTCTTGATGGTAGCAACTGAGCACTAGCTGGGTGCAAGTCAATTCCAGGGTCCCTTCTCCATGGCCTCCCTCACCTCCTCCCATTACACCAGCCTGCATTGGGAAAGAGGAGATTGCTCATTGTGCCCCTTCCTGCCTGTGTTGTCATGTTTACAGATGTCAGGTTCTGGGGAACAAAGGGAGAGGACTAATCTAAAATCCGAATGATACCACTGGAAGCCGTGTATAACGGCAGGTGAATGCCAATAGATTGGAAGCTGGTATCAGCAGGCTTCCCAGACAAGAACTTCAAAAACTTTTTTTTAAGAACAACTCAGAAAAAAAACAATCAAGTAATCAGGAGTTGAGGTGGCAGCTGTGAAAGCCTGGTGTTGCCAGTCTTAGGCATCTATCATGTGGAAGAATCAGAAGGCACAGGGAGGAAGAGGGCTGGGCCTAGACCCTCAGTGGCTACTGTTAGGTCAGAATTCAGGCAACACCCTGGTCTCCTCCCCCAAACAGCCTCAAGGGAAGTTTCAACACCAAAACCAAAGGCACCCCCCCACCCCCCCCACCCCACCCCCGTGCCTGTGTCTGGTGGAAAAAGAACATCCCTTCCCCATTCCAGGTCACCTAAAAGCCCTGATCTGATCCTGCCAGGTGCTCCTTTCTCCACCTTTGGTGAAAGCAGCCAGGCAGCTCACTTTTCCCTCTATTAAAGCCCTTCCTTTCAGAGTGGCTCTCTTGATGGTCATTTCCATTCTAACAGCTGCATTATTGTAAAACAAAGGGCTCAAAACCTCTGGCCTTGGTGTCTCATCTGCATTGGAGGATAATGAGAATATTGTATAGAGAACCAGTCATACAGCTCGCAGAGCTCTTGGCCCACTACAGGTAGGTTTACAGTAATGAAACTCTTGGCATTTTCCTGAAGTGGGTCTCATAGCACACTGGTCCAGCAAGAGCTGAGTTCAGAGTTCCAATTACTCTTGTCTGACAATCTATTCTTTATTTCCTCCTTGGAGATTTTAATACATATTAGGATTGTTAACGATTTACAACATTTGAAGACTTAGAAGAGTAACTTTAACACAAGCTGTCTCACCATAATGCAATATGAATATCATTGTGTTCATTTGTGTATTGATTTGAAGAATGCTATGAAGCTAACCTGAAAAAGAGTCTGAGATTGTATAAATGGAAGTTGTATATAAGTGCACCTTAACTACTGCTGGGCTTTTCTTATGTCACCACTAGGAAGGTGGGACTTGTCTCAACTCAAAATCCTTCCAGTTCTGACACATTCCTAAACTTGTCCCTCGATCTCCTGTCAGTACTCCTGCTGACTCAGGCCTCTAAGCCTGGAAAGCTGTCCCAAAGTCTTCCCTGATTTTGCTACCAGTCTCTGAGTTCCTTGGAGTTTCATCCACCTACATCATTTTGCTGCTTTGCTTACCTTCCTCAGCCCACTGCCGTCCTGGTTAGTCCCTGGCGAGGACTTGCTCTGAACTGTTGCTTCCAGTCTGAAATTCTCCTCTGGTTCTTCAAGAGCTCATTCATCACCTCCCCTTATGGGATGTTAACGCTTATTCTCCATTGTCACAGAATTTAACACTAATGGCCTTTGTGGCCCCGTTTCTGTCAATGCTTTTGACTTTCCTCTCCTCTCTGTGTGCTCCCCATCCACTCTGCTCTAGTCATTCTTTGAGACATGGTTCTCCATTAAGCCCTGGAGGCCTCTCACATCCTCACTGTCTTCAAACTTCTATCAACACTTGCAGTCTCTACTGTGTAATTTAGGACAGATGTACACCATGGAGTCACACCTTAGCATAAGTTCCAGCTCTTCTACTGAGACCTCTGACCTTGGGCAAAGTAATTAACTTCTCTGTTGCCTAGTTTTGACATCTCTGAAGTAGAGACTATTTCAGAACTAAACATGGTCAGTACTACAAGACTGTCATACATTGTGTGGAAAGGTAAAGAAATCCTTCAATGCCTCCTTGCTGTGGAAAACAATCCTTCTCCCCGAAACTTAGAGAAGACTCAGCAAGGACATCCATGTTTGTCTAGAAAAAGATCAGGCAGCTAACTTTTCAAATTCCCATTCTTTGTCTCCTAAATAAATAGCTGAATTGCTTTTCCTACCAGCCAATAGGAACAAAACGCTTGTTAATCACATTTCAGTCAAGCTTCCCACAGGCATTTTGATCTCTGGCCCACCCTCAACATGAGCCAGTTGCTCAGCACCCGAGGCCTCAGATCCTCTGTCCAATCATCACACTCCCGACACTGTATTCTTTCGAGCTTTGTTCAGTTCTCCCTGTGAAAGTTAAAAGGTCTTTTGTATAATTCTTATGCAACTTACAGGCTCTGGGAGAACATCCCTACCATTCCAGTTGTTCCTGTCTCCATATGGTGACAGCTCTCTACCACCACCTCTGCAGTAATCCACCTGAATAAAGCCTTCCTTACTAAGTCCTGATTGCCTTTGTATTTGACAGAATGCATACCAGGGACAGAGAAAATGTTTAATAACAAAAGGCTGGCATTATTATTATTAGGTGGTTTTTTGGACTTCTATCCAAGTAGATTGTAAATTCTTTGAGGAAAACATCCTGTATTACCTTTTTTACCACAGTATCTAGTCCAGTGCTGGACAAATGGCAGATCTTTAATAGATGGACTGACTGATGTGCCTATCAGTATTACTGAGAAGCTGACAACCCAGAGGAGCTGAGAAACAGAAAAAGCCCACAGATGGATGATAGGATATTTTTGCTCTGTTCAGAGAAAGAAAGTGACGCAAGAAGCCTGCAGACCACCTCAGGGGCAATCTTACCAGGTGATGGAGAGAACATGACAGCCTCTGTTTTCCCTCCATCTTCTCTACTACATGAAATTGCTTTCAAACAAGAGAAAGTAAAGAAGCCATGTAAGACAGAATTGTTGCTCAAAGTGGTGAAGGAAGGCAAGAGAGAGGTTAGTGACTTAGGGAACTCCATCTCCAAGCATGCTTACCACCTGCTGGACTGAAGCTTCTTCTGCCTATGGGTTCTGGCTCATCATGGGAGTGGGGAGGTCAGGACACAGGATGGGAAGCTACTTTTTTTCCTCTTCAAATGTGGGAGAATTTAACCAGCTTAAAATAGAAGTTATTGAGTGTGATAGCTGTCCTCGGCATGACTTATTGAATAAGAGAGTGTGATCACGGAGCTCTCGGATGAGTCTAATAGGAGAAAACCACCACATCAAACCTCATGTTCCTTGTGAAGAGAACTTTTGGATTTCCAAATGCCTCCAGATAAAGAAGAGCTCTTCGTTGCCCATCTCCATGAGTTCCTTACCTTTGTCGGGAGGTAGTACAGCCTCGTTGCTCAAAGCAAGGCCTGTCTGTGTCACCTAGAGTCTCTTGAGTTTCATCTGGATTTCTAGAAAATGAAAATGCTGAAAGCTACCCCATAAAGCAGCTGCAAGAATTCAGTGAGATTAGATAGGATGAAGTTTTTGTAGTAAAAAAATCAATAGAGTCTGGGTTTACTGCAAATTATGGCCCATAGGCAGATCTGGCTTGCTGCCTATTTTTCTATGGTCTTCAAACTAAGAGGAGTTGTTGTATTTTTTTTAATTGAAAAATAAAAAAAAACTGAAAAGAAAAAAAAATTGTAGCATGTGAAAACTGTAAAGTTGAAGTTTTAGTTAAGTCTTGTGCTTTTTAAACATAACCTTCTGTCATGGAGTGTCTGTAGCTGGTTGTGAACTACACGGGGGCACTGGTTCTTCACACAGTGTGCCAACTCGTGCACTGACCATTAGGATGCTCTTATCCCTTGAGGTATATCCCCAAATCCCCCTCCTCATTGAAATTCGCATGCTCTAAACATCCTGATGAAATCTGCTCCATACTTAATCCTTGTTTTAATGGCACTTATATTCTGTGTGTCTGTCTTAGCTCCTGTATGAGATAATACATCCCTTGAATGTGGGGATTACATATAATTCATTTTGGGATATTCAGAAAACCTGCATAGTTCCTTGTAAATAGACATTCAATAACTTTGTATTTGCTCTGTCGAATTGAGTTGCGTTCCAGTTTGGGTCTTCTGACTTTTTCCTGGTGTCAACAAGCTTTTTGATGGAAAGAGAGTCCTGGGAGGGGATGAAAGAAGCATGGGAAAGGTCTTAAGCAATGGGCACTCTAAGGAAAAGAAGAAAGAAAGAATGGCTTTGATTTTGAGGTAGATACTTATCAGTATACAGGAAAATTTTCAGCAACTTTCACCTCTTACTGTTTCTAAAAGAAAAGTTGTATCTGAGGAATTTAGAAATAGAATCAATTTTCTTATCAACCTTTTTAAGAGGCTTCTGTTCTCTCAACTTTCTTAATGTCATTTAATTTCCTGGCACTGGGGTAGTTTGTTAGGGGTATGTGTATACACATAAGAAAAACTAACTCATTGTGTGGTTCACTTTTTGACAATAGAACAGAATCAAGAAGTAACCAAATAATCTTCTGGTCAGCTTGTTACTCTAAGGAATGAAAATGAAATACAATTCTATAGCTGAAAGTTTTGGAAATACATAGAAATCCTGACTTAATATATCTGAATAGCTTATTTTCTGTTTCTCTCTAGGTTTCTGATTCCAGATTTAGAGAGGGGAAAGGTTTCTGATTCCAGATTTAGAGAGGGGAAAGGTACCTTTTGGTGTTTGCTGATAACTAGAAAGGATAGGCATTTTCTGTTCTTTGAAAACAAAAAAAGAATCTAGAAATCCTAATACTCTCTGTCCCAACAGCTAAGTATTATGAACATTCAAGACACAGAATGGAATTTCTTACAGGCTGCCTTTTATATACCATTTACTCCATGCAAGGATCGTCCAACTAGTGTTGCATTCCAAGGTTACAGCTTTTGTAACCAAAAAGGCTGAGCTAGAGGATGAAAATTAATCTTACTCGGCTAAGGCATTTGCCTGCAATGCAGAAGGACCAGAGTTTGATTCCCCAGTGCCCATATACAGCCAGATGCACAAGAGGGTGCATGTGTCTGGAGTTCATTTGCAGTGGCTTGGAGGCCCTGGTGTACCCATATATTTTTTTTCTCTCTCTCTCTCTCAAATAAATAAATAAAATATTTAAAAAAAAGAAAAGAAAATTAATCTTACTCTACTAGTATAGCATTTTCATGTGAAGTAAAGTTCAGCATGCTCAATAGCCTCTTCTCTACTCACTCTTACACTTTACTGTTGAGTAATTTACAACTTCCCAAGAGACTGGTTCCCACCCAGCCTTGCAGGTCCCCCCAGGAACATAGGCTTCATGTCCCATTGAACAAATGTGCCTATAACAAGGGTGCCTAGGAGACCACCACGAGGCTAGACTTTCAATGAATATTAGGAATCCAAACGTTATGTGGCAGCCCGTTATCATAACTAGATATATTTTATATCACCTTTTCTTTCCCTTGTCACCATCCTTTGGAGTCGGAGGAAGAAAACAAGGGCCAGTTGGACCAATATTCTAGCTCTGTTACCTCCTATCACCACAGACAGACATGAAGCTAGGGACTGTCAGGGGCATGGATTAAGTCATAACCTATTCTATTACCTTTTGAAGGGCAAGTGACAGAGTCCTTAACCAATTCCAGTTTTAGCCTGTGAATCTGACTTTGGGGCCTCACCAGTGTGGGTACTCTTTACTCTGGTATTTTATAGGAACTGACCTCACAGTTCACCTTGGTGGGTTAAGTTTTAAAGCTTGCAAGTTTAGTTTTCATTTAATATTAAATGTTCTTGACCTGTTTCAGAGTCTATGGAGCATGTTGTTATATTTCTCAGCATTACTATTCTTTCCATCTTCATTTTTTGAGTAATTACTGGGTGCCAATATGGTGCTGGGTAATAGATATAAAATGGTCAACAATGGCTATGACCACTGAGAGCTCATATACCAGAAGCCATGCCAAGGTTTGACAGGCATTATCCTATATCTCAGAACAACATTCTAAGTTCAGTTATTGATCCATTTTGCAGATAAGGAAATTGAAGCTCAGTGAGATTAATAAGTCTCAGAACTTCGAGTCTTATCTTGGGATAAGAAATTCTAGATCAAGAGTGGTCTTTGGTGGCCAAGGACATGCTTCATTCATTCATAGGCTCCACCTCAGATGCTTACTGAGCAAGACCGAGTGCAACAGCCCTCCCCTGTCTTCGCTTTCATTTCAGGGCTAGGTAGCTTCTTTCCTGAATTTTACCTATAGTTGGAGGTGCATGCTCACAAGGCTTGCCACCTGAAGAGACTGAGAAGTGGGTGTCTGAGTGCCTCTTGAAAGATCCAGATGAAGAGTCTCACATGAACCATGAACAAAATCCCTTCCAACACTCATACCCCCAATGACCCAAGGGTCCACTTCTTAATGGCCCATAAACTGCCAACATTGCCACACTAAGGAATGGTCTTCTAGCATTAAAAACCTCTGGAGAACATGTCTAAAACATATCCAAACCACAGCAAAGAGCTTTTGGATAGGCGCTTTACTGGGCAAACTAACTGATGGCCATCTTTGCTGGTTATCTTAGCTGCTATCTTGATCCAGCTATACTGGTGAGAGCCTTCACCTTCCTTGGAAGAAGCCTGCATGGAAAAAACATAGCTATATTGCTTAATATTTGTAATTGTGCAATATTTTCCATTGTTATAAGTATGCAGGAGTTCAATAAAACCACAGCACTATCTTGATTGTATAAATGATGTGTTATTCCTTATCACATTTGAATGAGATGTGTGAATATCGCAATCTGTTAACATGCACACATCCTCTAGCCATTAATTCTGGTATCTACACCAGGCTAGTCTTAAACTTGAGATCTTCCTGCCTCAACCTCTGCATGTACCCCAACCACTCCTGGCATTAAAGTCCTTTCTTCATGAGATGAACTTCCATGAGTGAGTTTTATTCTTTGGTCAAGAGTATAGGATGTTTCTGACTTTTATTAATTATTGGTAAATTAAGACAGGCAACACAGTATTTTTATCTGGAAAAATTCAGAATGCAAATTAACCATGGCCAGTGATAGTCAACTGCATGTGGTCACAGCCAGTTCAGACCCAGCATTTGAGCATTTTTGATAACTTCTAGTATAGTTCAGGCCAAGGTCATCAGAGTCGAAATTAGTACATTTCAAATTAGGCCTCCTGTGCATTGGGGCTCTATGTCAGGGTTTGAAGAATGGCTCCATAAATAGTGGACTTGCTTATTTTTATCAAACAGTAATATGTTAAAATCTACTAAGTCTATCTCAGACTTCCATCCTTTTTGCATATTGAAGCTATTTGTAAGATTTTTTTCAAGGTGTTCTGTCAACATATCATAAACTATCATCCTTGTCTAGCATGATGAATCTCAGCATGTGATCTGAAGCCTGTCTCAAGCAGAATCTCTTGATGCCTGAAGATTCCCAACTCCTCTAACCTAGAAATAACGAGAAGAGCAGGTCGCAGATCAATAGACGCTTAACATTTGGCTTTTCAAAGGGACGTACAGCTCATTCTTCTGAAATGCTCTGGCATCCCTGACAAGTGGTTTCCTGGCTTTTTCATGAATACCTCTTTGAGTCAAGAGCCTACCACCTTCAAGGCTGACCATCCTGCTCTGTATAGGTTAGAATTCATTACAAAAGTCCCTCTTAATGGAATCTGGTTTCTTCCTTCAGCCTACCTCCCCCATTGGTATAGATGGTAATACGTCTCCCTTATATGCCAAAGTGTCTTTCAAATTACTCTAATAATGCCCTTATCCTATCACTGTCACATTTCTGTCCACCTTCTGCACCCAGGAACACTGGAAAATGAGGTCGCTTTTCTCTTTCTCCACGTGCTTTTCTGGTGGAGAACTGAGTACCGTTTCTGACACACAGTAGGCACTCAGTGGATATCTGGAGCTCAGTAAACTCACCTCCCATGCTTCCTGCCTTGGATCTAAATTCTGCTTTCTGGAAATATACCAAGTGCTTCCAATCTCATTTCTAGGCGATAATCCATCATAATATTTAAAGAAAGAACTGCTAAGCCCATCTCTAAGCCTCCCTGTATCCATCTTAGCCTCTTGCTTTCCCTCAGCCATTGCTCACATGACCCTGTCTCCAGGTGCCTTGCAGTCCTCTCTGGGGAAGAAGTCACTCTGTGCTTGGACCACTGCGAGCTGAGCCAGCTCACAGAGTAGGCTTGTCACAGCCCATGACCTGCGATCCTGCTGGCCACCACACAGCCTGAGCTCTGCCTGGTGGCTTAGCACATGCACTCTTCTCATTAGACCCTTTGTGGCTCCCCTGGATCTGACTGCTGCTTTGTGTCCTCAGAGCCAGCATGAGGCTCCTGCAGTCTTTCCCAGCCTGGTTTGGTTCACAGCTCTCAGGAAGAGCAGCTCTCGGAATAAGAGCTTCATTAAAGCTGAGGGAGACAGCCACAGAGACCAGAGGACAGAGGGCACAGGTCACTGAGAGGTGAAAAAGAGTCTGGTCAACTCAGCACCTTTTAGAACTCAACATACGGGGACCAAGAGGTGAGAAATTGTTCAGCATCCCAAATCACCACCAAGAGCCATAAGCTCTTTGAGCCAGTGGCCTCAGCAGGCAGAGAAGCAGCATAAATTTCAGTGAGGCAAAGCTAAGTCGTAAAGGACTGAAGTTCTGTCATATATAGTTAATTTGCAGAATAAATTGGTCGGGGCAGAAAAAGGATTTAACATCCCAATTCATTTGAAAAACAGAAGCTAGATGAGTATCCAGAGGAAAATGGAAGACTATTACAACATTCCCTTGCCGGTTGAAGTAGTATTATTATTGAATAATATTTTTATTAAAAATTTCTAGACCATTGGGTAGTTAGAGATATTTATCAGGCAGCCTTTCCAGCATCTCAGCAAGGCACTGACTCTCCCACCCTTTTAGGAGTCGTGGTCACCCTAAAGATTCCCACCTGCACCTGATACATGTGAGCTGCACTCACCCAAGCCACACTCCATATATGTGACATGCAGCCAAGTTCTTGGAATGTGGAGCCAAAGGGAATCATGGGAATAGGTTGGTTTTACCCAATTCCAAACTCTCCTGGGGTTCCCTGCTCCATGCTTCTGCCAAGGTTTGAAGAGAGCTGACAAGGCAGGTGCCAACACGGCAGGGCTCCTCCAAAGGGCAGAGGGTGACATAGGTACTGGCCTGGTGGGCTGGCAAAGCTACAAGGACTCAGAGACTTCTGTGTGTCCCCTAGTGGAGAACAATGTTGTGTGCTGCGTAGAGCTGCTGGAGGCTCCCTTTCGTCTTCTTCGTTCTACTTCCCTATGTCATGATTTCCCCCCACTGCCTATTCGGGGCCACCCCTCTGAGCTTTTTATGGCTTCTTTTTTTTATTGTCCATAATGAGTTACATTGTTTAGTGGGCCAACAATGAGTTGTTATCCCCAATTCCCCATTGCCCCCCCTCCCCATCCCCAGTCAGCTGGATATCCTCCTCCATGGGCCGTCTGGATCAGTCTTTGTGGTAGGGAACCATGGATAGCCTAGTCTTTAGCCGGGTTCTCCTGACCCAAGTTTGTTGTATGGCTTCTTTTTTTAAAAATATATTTTTATTTATTTATTTGCAAGCAGACAGAGAGAAGAGAGACAGACAGAGAGAATAGGTATTCCAGGACCTCTAGCCACTGCAAATAAACTCTAGATGCATGTGCTACTTTGTGCATTTGGCTTTATGTGGGTACTGGGAACTCGAATATGGGTCATTAGGCTTTGCAGGCAAATGCCTTAACCACTGAGCCATTTTTCCAGCCCCAAAAGCAAATTTTATACATGGTACATTGAACTCCCTAGGCCATGGATGTCCCTCCATAGCCTTGTGTGACATTGTTTCAGAAGTCCTCCTGCTTGAAGGCAGACTTCACATACTAAGGTGGTGTCATGGTTTGATCCAGGTGTCCCCCACAAACAAATGAATATGCTCTTAATGATTGACCCTCAGCTGAGTGCATGGCTTCTTTTGAGGAGGACCAGGAAAGAGGGAAAGTGCTTGCTCCGGAGTCGTCCTCAGGTGCAACCTCCCAGACAAGAGGAACAGGAGTGGGGGGTCTACATCTGCATCTCCAGACCAGAACAGGGGAGGCTTTCTCGGTCTCATGCTGAGCATGCCCACTCATTCCTCAGGTCTCTGTGCTAATGGAGATTTGAAAATAGCAAGTCCTGCAGGTGTTCCTCATTGTCACCTCTCTCCCAGCCTGTCTCCCCCTCCCTCTCCGCAGCGGGATAATCCAGCCCAGCTCTGCACATCCCCAAGGCTGTGACTAGGAATCACTTTGGCAGGTTTATTTTGACATTGACAAGAAGCCCATGCCCCCGCTGCTGTTCAGCAGGATGCTGAAAGAGTCAGAAACTTATTTCCTTTTCCTGTAGTTCCTGTGGCCTAGGAAGAAGCCAAAGGCATGGCCAGTCCCCAAATGACCAGTAAATGAAGCTTCTGCAGGTTATGCTTCACGGGGATCTCTCCTCACCAGCCAATGTCCCAGTGTTAAAGACTGGAGGTATTGTGAGGTGTTGATTAATATCCCACCATGCCTACCTGGGATGTCAGATCATGGATTTACTTGTAATTAAGTAATTAAGTTAAGACGAGGAAACCTTGGACTGAAGGTAGATGATGCATCCATTGACTGGCATCCTTATGAGGAGAGGTAGATTTGGACACAGACACTTTGAAAGCCAGGTGACAACTGAGGCTAGATTTGGAATTACACTGCTGCAAGCCAAGGAATGCCGAAGATCCCAGAGCTGGCAGAAATTAGGCAGAAGTAGGGAAGGCAATTTCTCTAGAGCTTCCAGGAAGACCATGGCTCTTACTATACCTTGAGTTTGAACTTTCAGCCTCCACAACTGAAGGGAACCCATTTTTGCTGCTTCAAGCCACTCCATGGTAATTTATAAAAGTAGCCTCGGGGAAGTAAGAGGAAACACTTAGTGAGAACAAAACCTTGGTGAATTGCATGATAGGTGCTTGGGGAATAAAAAAAGCAGAACTAGAAATGACCATGGAAAGTGGAACAGTGAACATTAATTGGCCACCCCCACCATCTCACAATGCTTACATGAGTACACCCACAAAGATATCCAGCCAGGACCAGGAGAGCTACCTCAGAGCATGCGTACTGGGCTCTGGGAACATGAAGAGGAGTACCCATCACTCTGGAAGCCAGTGGGACAGAAGCCGCAAAACCAAGGGCACATAGTCGTGGTGTGGCTGGCATCAATGCCAGTACAAGATCCCAGTAGGAGTCTGCCAGGGGGGAGGGGAGGAGACCAAGGAGGAGAGGAAGGAAGATTGAAAGAAATCCACACTCATTCACATCCAGGAGTGGCTGTGGTCTCTGCCCAGTCTGCTTCACTCCCCAAGTGTGCACTTGGCAAATGCCTTTACGTAACTCAGCGGAGGCTCCTCCAGCTCCTCGGCCTTGTCTTTGTGATGAATATTAATAAGAGTTTGGGGCTGTCCTTTGAGGAGTTTCAGGCTTCAGAGAAAGGACAGAATTCTTGTTGCTTCTCTCGGTCCCCGTGCATTTGCTGAATACTGCCAAGCGTAGGACGTTAGACAAGAGCCTGGACAATCCAGTAGAATGTAAGGCTTGAACACTGGGGATGAACAGTGCAGCTAAGTAGAATTTGTTTTGTAGCAAAAGCTTTAGGGTGTCCTAGAGATTCTTGGATCTGATTCTTACTCCTCCTGACATGTGTAGGCTGGGCAGAGATGGATCTCCAGAAATTCTCTGAGAGATGTCTGCATAACTGAGTTATGAAACTCAGTTATGAGATCCCAGGTAGTCATGGTGGGATAATCAACAACGCACAATACCTCCATAAGAAATGTAACTTCCCCACTTTCATTTCTTCACAGGAACTGTATCATTTTAAATGGGGTACCACTGGGGTCACAGCTGAGTTTTACAGGCTGTTTTGGAATTGTATACATCTTTGGAGAGGCTGGCGTCCTCCAATTTCTTTGATTGTACATTTCATCCCAGATGTAATGTTACCATTACTGACCAAAAGGGAGGTTTTGGTGAATTTAGACGATTTATTATTAAATTTATTATACCCGTGCCAAAGCTTACTAACAGCTTTTGGCAAAGACCAAGCATTGTATCTATACCAAAAACTCTCAATTTAACATGAATCTAATTAGCCAAGGACCTCCAGCAGACAAGTATTTGTTAGAAAACATGCCCATAAAGATAGGATTATTTTAAGAAAACATAATGTCATGTTATCTATCAAATTTTAAAAGCCATTTGGGGGCATGGATGCAATTTTATTTCTGTCTCCTACAGCTTCTGAATCTGCATAGTCATAATTGATGAACAGAATCTTCACCTGGAGGCACCTTGGGTACAGGTTTAATTCTGTTTGGTAGGCATTGCTTTATGAGGCAGGCAGGAAATTGGAACAGTGCATTTTTAGAAAACAAAAATGTCAACAAGGACTGCCGGAGAAGTAAGCGTTTTCTAGTTAAGTATCAACTAAATGAAAATTCACGTTTCCACAAGTCACCTTTCATTGACATCCCAGTTAAAGGCATTTTGAGAGGTGGTCCGCGGGTATCTGACTCCACTAGGTCTCACGATGCCCTGCACACTGCTTTCCAAGGTCTGGATGCAGGGACTGATTAAAGCAAAGGCCTTTTTCTGGGTCTAGGAATGTCCTGGGGACGTGCCAAAGAACTGGATTAAAGTGCATAATATCTTATTTATTTTATTTTATTTTTGCTTTGCGTGTGTGTGTGTGAGTGTGTGTGTATGTGTGTGTGTTATGCATGCATGTGTGGTATGCATATTTATATGTGTGTGCACATGTGTGGAGGCCAGAGGTCAATGCCAGTTTTTTTGGCAGTCACTCTCTGCCTCATTCTTTGAGACAAGGTCTTTCACTAAACCCAAAGTTTACCATTCAGCTAGATAAGTGAGCCAGCAAGTCCCAGAGATCTTCCTATTTCCTCCCTTTCAGTACTGGAATCATAGGAGCAGGCTACCATGCCTGGCTTTTACGTAAATGCTGGGAATCTGAACTCAGGGCACCATTCTTGTACAGCCACCTCCCAAGTGTCATCTTCTTCCTCCTTCCCCCTCCATCCCTTCCTTCTTCCTTCCCTTCCTTCCTTTCTCCCTCCCTCCCTCCCTCCCTCCCTCCCTCCCTTCCTTCCATCCATTTTCTTTTATTGCTTTTTGTAACTTTAATCTTAGAAGAAAAGTGAAGAATACATCCTGAAGAAACTAATTTTTTACAACCTCATTTGTAGGAAAGGCCAAGGGTGTAAACTCTTTGGAGTTGGGACTCTTTCTGAATGCACTGGACAATTGGAAGCTAATGATTCTCTATCACTGAATCCCTTAAGATGTTAGTGCTCAGAGCAACCGGGTGGTGATGGATGGGTGGCCAGAATTTAGAGGCCCCTGTGACAAAGCAGAGAGAAAGACAGAGAAGATTCAGGTTGTCGTGTATCTTCTTGTGGCCACCATTGGGATCCAGATGACACTCCCATTTGCTGTCATACTAAAGCCATTTTTGCTGGTGAAAAGCACATGTGAAACCACATCCCAATCTGTCTGAACTGACTTTGCTCCTCAGATCTACCCAAAGCCCCTCCCTCACTGTCATTTCCTTTCCACCCCAGCTTCCCCTTGGCATTCAGGGCTTTACTGGTTCCAGCCATCAGTCATGTTCTTTGGACACTTGGAAGCCTTATTAAGCACAAGTCCCCAGGGTCCCTAGCCAGGGGGAGCTGCTGTCCCTCAGCACCAGATCTGGTTCTGGTCCTTGTTCATAGGCCTAAGTCCTGACGTCCTCCGGAAAATGATTGTGCAGAGCACATTTTACAAAATTTACAGAATGAAGTTTTGGCAGCATTTCTTCAAGTCTCTGTAAGCAGGTCATCTCGAACAGTGTTCTTTGTACCTGGAAGTAATGACAGCACTTAGAACGCTGCCCCCTTCTCCTGACAAAACTCGTACATTTCAAAAGAACCCAGGCCAGAAGTGTCCCAAATGACTTCAAGCCCAGCTACAGAAGACAGAGTGTAACCACTTCATGCACAAGTCACTAGAGGTGCTTTATTATTCATCACTACCATTTTCAGTCAATAAAAATATTTGTTAAATGAGTTGTTGAATGAATTAGTGTACATTATATATTGGACACTGTGGCTTATTGTGGAGAGTGACATATTGTTCCTGTCACCAACATGACCCTGCATATTATCTTAGGAAAACATAATGTCATGTTATCTATCGATTTTAAAAAGCCATTGGGGGCATAGAGGCTGGTATATGGGTGGTATTGGTGACAGGCAAGCCAGGTAAGTAGGAAGACATTGTGAGAATAAGATGAGAGAGTATACATTATGTCCTCAGAAATGTTTAAACTATCTATAGATTCGTGTGTGTGTGTTTGTGTGTGTGTGTGTGTGTGTGTGTGTGTGTGTGTGTGTGTTGAGAGACACACTATGTAACTGAGGATGGCCTTGAACTCCCGATCTTCCTGATTCTGTCTCCAAAGTTTTGGTATTACAGGTAGGTACCATAATGCTCAGCTCTGTTGTAGATTCTATCTATGATGACTGAAATCAGCCCAGCCATTTCTACTTTTCAAAAAAGGAACAGACTTAACTTGGGAAGCCTAAGAAACTCACCCCAAATTACATAGCTAGCAAGTGATGGAGTCAGAAATCCAACTTGAACTCTACAATCCAACCTGGATACTTTGATTTCTAATTTTGAACTACTAATTCCATTGCATGGCTCTGAACATGGGGATAAGGGAGTGAATTGGGAAGAGAATTTAAATTTAATATTAGGTGAGTGATTGGGTCAGGGAAGAAAAAGCAAGAGAAGAGAAGAGAAGAGAAGAGAAGAGAAGAGAAGAGAAGAGAAGAGAAGAGAAGAGAAGAGAAGAGAAGAGAAGAGAAGAGAAGAGAAGAGAAGAGAAGAGAAGAAGAGAAGAGAGAGAATAGACACACAGAGAGAACAAGTGAACAAAATTAAATTCAATGACTGTGGGTTGGAATTATGACTTGGACACCTAGGAAGTCAGCTGTCCATTCTTCTGAGCTGAGACCTACAGGAGGAGGAAGAGACTGCCTGGCAGACTGTGGAGGAGGTGGTGACCATAGTTAGAGACACATTGCATGTGAGTGAGAGCCTGTCCTATGTACAAGTGCAGGTCCAAACAGGCATATTAAGGCTTTTGTATTCATAGGAAAGCCCCTGCCTAGAGATACAGAGTTGGCTGTCACCACAATAATGCTCTGTACATTCCACCTGATTCTTTTGGAGTTTTGGTAAAGGACTGGGGAAGTGTTTGCAAATGCTTGGCTTCTGTGCTTTATGCTTGACATTTCATAATCATTTAAATCTTTGGTTGAAACTTAGTATACTCACTCCAATATACCTATGTATAGATAGATATAGATAATGAGAGATACATAAGAGATAGATAATAGATACATACATACATATACATACACTTAAACTAGACATGGTTTTTTCAAAGATAGAAGAAAAGCACAGTCCTGATTACAGGGCTCTCATTAGCTCATATCTGATCCATACAGAGAAGTTGTCAATTTATATTTTCTCCGTCCCTTTTATCATTAGTCCATCATATTGTATTTTATTTAGGTCTCAGAGAGTGTGTAATCTTGGCAGGACAAGAGTTTTAGTTCATGCCCAAAGTGATCTCAACTTCTTTTCCCAAAGAAACACTCCTAGGGGCTGACGACAGCCTATTTTAGTGTCATCAAGTACATTTCCAGTTGGATGTTGCTAGACTTGCTTTTGCACAAGAAGGAAGGCGATGGGCATTAGATACCCAGACATCTAGCCTGAACAGTAGATGGGATAAAGGTTGAGCTAGGCTCCAGCTTGCAAGCTGGGGGGCCAGGGTGGACTTCCTTTGCACCTCACCAAACTGTGCTGTGTTTTCCCATGTCAACCTTCTCCCTGTCCGTGAGAAGCTGCCCTCCAAAGCTGTGATCTGATTAGTTTGCATTTGATTTCTTTGCTGCCTAATGAACTGCCTCTCTAGTTCTAGCTGTGGTGTTATTAGCATCTCTTTGCCTTGGGCATCAACTCAGAAGAGAGATTTTAAGCAGTTCCCAGAATCCTACCGGAATTGTACCAGTTAACTTCCTAACAAGTCATTCACCTTCTTGACCTGTCCGTTCCCACCAGAGCAGAACCTGCCTGAGAACAGGGTGGTCACTTTTCTCATTCTCACGTGCTCTTGAACCAGGTGGATCAATACGTGCATTCCTATGGTCATGGGCACATACACAGCGAGATTCTGGGCATTAAGGATGCCAATATTCTCACACCACAATATTCTATTGGGGAAATGCATCCTCTGTGTGCTGTAAGATACAGATTTAGCCTAAAGCAAATGGCATTTATTTATAGCAAACTGTATTTGCAAAATGCTTTGCAGTTTTGGGGTTGTTAACTACATTCCAGGTTGAATATTCCTCTACTTGTAAGAAAGCTAAGTGTCACAGCAAGACATAGGAACCCTGCTGGGAGCAATGGGGTGAATTTTTACAGGCAGGGTGGGACAGAGGGAGTGTACTTGGGGGTTCCTTATCAGCAGGCATTTTGGCCAATTATAATTTTTGAGGACTTGTTAAAGTAGCTTAATTCTTATGTCCAGCCAGAGACTATGTACTTACTGAAATAGAGCATTTAACTAAGAGAAGGTGTGGTGTCTCATATTCTTAAAGCATTTCTACACTGGTCTAGGTGGTGGAGGAGAGAAGATGTACTTAAGGGCTATAATGAGAGTGACCGAGGGACAGGGAGAGTCACTGGACTGAAGGCAGTAAGGTAGCTTTTCCTCTCTGCAGCTTTCTACTCATAGACCCTAGCACTCATTCCTCCAATGGAGGGATCTGAAGTCATGTGTTAAATACAGACTCTCCTGACTCTCTTAGGGTCTGAGCTCCTCATTCACTTGCCACAGCCATCGTCATTATAGGTACTCTCTTTAGGCAAAGGACATTTATGTGAACTTTCCCCCAGGAGACTCCATTATGTTGCTGTGGCAAAGGTGCTGGAGATACCATTGGCCTTGGCCTCTGGAAAGAGCCTGAATGTTTTCAGGAGATGGAAAAGAGGCTTCTGAATTAAAAGAAGTGTTTACTGGCCTCCCACTATCTTTTTCTATAGCTTTCCAGTCCTTTCTACTGCTGAATCTTGCCGAGTATGTAGGGTGGAAGATATTGACAGGGATTGGCTGCATCTTGATTTTAATTGGCATTGCCAGAAGACGGCAGCAAGGGGAGCGGCCCCTCATGTCTATAGCAATTAGGAGCCTTAATGATGAAGAGCTAGAGGGCAGGACATTGTCAAGCACCACAGCATAGGGTGTTTGTGCTTGCAGCGCCTCCTGGTGGCATCATTGTCATGACCATGAGTGGAGCTGATGAGCAAGAAGAGACTTAGGTATTATTGAAGATGAGGAAAGGGAACATGGTGGTATATTACTTGCCCCTTTGAAGTAACTTTTATTTAGCGTTAGAGATATTAAGATTTTTTTCTCTCGTGCGTTTTCTTTTCTCTTAATTATCCTGCCATTAATATTGGTTTCTCATATTTTCCTCTTTAAGATCTGTAGTATGGAATTGTTCACTCCTGTGTGTGTGTGTGTGTGTGTGTGTGTGTGTGTGTGTGTTGGGAGGACGGTGGGAGGAGCACACCAGGATCTCTTGCCACTGCAATCTGAACATGAGCCACTTTTGCCTCTAGTTTAACATGGTTGCTGGGGTATCGAACCTTGGCCAGCAGGCATTGCAAGCAAGCACATCTAACCACTGAGAAACCTACCAAGGCCTTACTATTTTATCTGACTGAAAAAAATTGTACCTCCACAAAATTGTTAAGATACTTATGTATTACGTTTCCATAAATTGATTTTCTGCGATGTCAAAACACTCACCAAAATTAGACATTTTTGATCTGATACAACCATCTAGTGGTCATTTTGTGGAAATTCTTTTTCAAATGCAGTGAAAGGGTTTGCAAGGAATGCCTGTGATTATCTGGTGCCTATGAGCCTCACAGCCCTCTGGCAAGACTTCCAAAGCAAAACCTCCCAAAAGTTATTTTGCAGAGAGATACTGCATTTTTGCTTCTATTACATTGAGTTCCCCTTCCAGTGAGTACACTGTGGCTTCTCCCAGAGATCAGACCCAGGGAGCAAAGACCTCACTATGCCCCGATTTACTCTGGCTTCATCCATTCATTGGCCCCAAGAAGAAATGAAGTCTGGCCAGGAGTGTTAGCTCAATTAGTTCTCATTTCTGAAGTCATTGAGTTCATCTTTGCCTTTACATGCAGGAGGGGTCCCATACCTGCAAACCTGCTGGGTAAAAGTGTCTCATCCCCATATTGGTGACACTCGTTTTAGAACTGAGACCACTGAAACAGCCAATGCTCTTCCCAAACAGGCCTGCTGATATTACACAGCAAACAAGTGCGTGTATGTGTGGGGAGGAAAATACTGGCAGGAGCCCCCTGGACCCCTTAGGAGAAACCTCTTTTAAAGACTTTACTAGTCATATCTCCACTTGGTACATTATTCCAACTAGTTCACTCAGCACTGTAGCCAGCCCATCGAGCTCTGCATTGTTAACGCATCCACTGGAGATCAGAATGGATGTTCTACCTGTGCCCATGGCTTCCCAAGGCAAAGCAGTCTCTCCAAAATCATCTCCTGCTTGGGTCAACCGCTGTCTGAAATCCCTTAAGAAACACAGAGGTTTTGTTGGGAGACTCATTTAGATATAAGTTAAATGTAGAATCATGAGGACTGGAAAGAGAAATAGCAAACAGCGCTACTTTGTGTGGGGACAAACATTGTTCTCTAGTAAACATTTCTCGTGTTTGTCATAAAAAATAGATCAGGAGCTTCTCTGTCTGTCTTTTTACACATCAAACAAGAGTGAAAACCTTTTTGAAAATGTCAAAATTCCCTTCTTGTTCCAAATACACGGATTACTTATAAAGTTCTTCCTTGGTGTAAAGACTTTGGGATTAGATAAAAGTGGGTCACATCCCAACTCTCACAATGTACTACCTATGTGACCTGGAGGTTACTGGTGTCAATTTCCTCATCTATATAATGGGTACAATGGTAGACTCTTTGCATGTAAGGGGTAAAGAACTTGAATCAATCCCAATTTCATAGTACAGGCTCCATAAACCCTATCTATTAGCCAGCATGCCATGTGCTTTAAAAATATTTTGTCATTCTTTCATTTTACAATGCTAGAGAGGTGTCATGAAGAGCTTCTATTTATGTATGAAGACATTGAGTCACAGAACAATCACTGTTGCTGTGTGTTCTTGACAAGGGACATCAGCACAGATCCTACAGACATATTCCCCTGGATGGATCAGAGGAAATAGTGATTCCCAGAAACAAAAAAAAAATATAGTCTCACACTTGGAAGGGGTGTGACCCGAGTTAAGTGAAATACATAATCACCTTCTTATCTTACCAAGGTTAGAGTCCAGCCTTCAGGAGTCACCTGCTCATGACAGTGCTTATGATCTTGTTGGCCTCACTGTGGCTTTTTTCGTGTGTGTGTGTCCGGCAGGTAACTCCCCATCTGATGAGTCGGAGGAACGGGAAAGAGACCCCAAGGTGCTGACGTTCCCAGAATACATCGCTAGCCTCTCAGACTCTGGCACCAAGCGCATGGCAGCAGGAGTCCGCATGGAATGCCAGAGCAAGGGGCGATGTCCCTCATCCTGCCCCTTGTGTCATGTGACAACCAGCCCCGACACCCCGGCTGAACCAGTCCTGCTGGAAGTGACCAGAGCATCCCCCATCTATGAACTAGTGACCAACAACCAGACCCAAAGGGTAAGAGACCTGACACTCTTGCCCCTGGGAAGCACGAACAGCAGAGGGCTTTCCAAGTAGTCAGGACAAGTGACAGGGGACAGCTGAGTTCCATACTCATAGAGATCTGACAGAGAACCCTTTTCTTTCAGCTACTTGAGGCCCCTTGTTTGCTTAGATTTGCAAATTTGCAATATTGACTCAAACCAATACATCCATAGCACCCACAGTAATACGATTTAGAAGTCACAACTGAGTGCTGTGGAATCTGTCAGCCTAGAAGGCTGTAGGGAAGCAGAGACAAAGTAATCACCAAAGTCATTGTGGAGCCCTGTGCCATGGGGGCGTGGAGGGAGCAGAGGCGGAGCTCTGTCCCACTCTTGTTGGCATGGGAGATGCGCCTCTAACCAATCCCCAAGCTTGGGACCAGCTGCAGCTGGACCAGAAGGTGCATGTCAGGCTCAGGTCCCAGAGGGAGGATCTAGCAGCCCCAGCCTGTAGGGGGCTGGCTTCCTGCCCATCACTATCTCTAAGGACAAAACATCACATCCTGCTGATCTTCCTGCCTTTTGTTACGCTGCTGCTCCACAATGACATTTCCCAGCCACACCTCCTTTCTCCCCCTTTCTAAAGAGGTCAGGAGAAAGGCAAATGGACCTTAAAAGACTAGCTTTAGAACATGTGCTGCCCAAAGCTCCTCAAGGACATACAAATTAGGGAGGGTCAAACAGGCACACACACACACACACACACACACACACACACACACACACACACACACACACACCTGACAACAATATTGACCAAAGTAAAAGCAGGGATGCTCCAGGTGTTAGACTTCTGCAAGGCAGCTTGGGGACAAGACAGCATGAGATGCAGCAGTGAACTGCTTACCTGCGGGAGACGTGTGCCCATCCAGGTGGGGTGATAATTGCTTTCTCTTTTCTTTTTGAAAAGATGCTTGGCACGTCACAGTTTGTTTCCAAGTGTGGTTCAGACCCACAGGAGGGATTTTTCTTGCATGTGTTTTTCTCACCTATCCTTCTCTACCATAGATATTTCAAATCCATGCTTTTACAGGAACAAAAATAAAATGGTTTCTATAGCCTAAAATTTCTGAACCTGGCAGGGGTGGTTAAGGGAAGAGGATTGGGAGAGAAGAGGTCTTCAGAGAGGCACTGGGAGATCGAAGGAGGGGATTGAGTCCTGGACCCTCAAAGCTATGGCTGCTTTCATCAGCCCCCCTCTGCCCACCTTGCCCAGCTCCCTTTGTTTTTCCTAAGGCTGCTTCCAGTGACACCTGCCTGAGAACAGTGTGGTCTGACAGCTCGGTGGAATCAGACACAGGGCACTGAAGAAAAACGAGCTCCTTGAGCGATGAGGGGCAGAGCTGATCTCAATCACAACTAAGATGCTGAAAGAAGTTTGTCTTCAGCAACTACCTTTCTAGACCCTTCCATTTTCTTTGCATCATTCTTCACAGAGGGGTGAACAGACACTTTTCATCTGGCCTCGTTTTAAAACATGAACACTTTGGTTTCTAAACACAGATGAGGTTTTCCTAGGTAAAGTTCACTCACCCTCGGGGTTTCTTCTCTCTTTTCCTTTGGTGACCCATTCTGCCTTTGCTATTCCTTCTGTTTCTGTTTTCAATCTAACCTTTCACTGTCTACCAGTGACTGGAGACAGGAGGGCAGAACTTAAGGAAAGGTGGATGGGGGCTGAGTCACGGCATGGGCGTCCTCCTTTGAGCTCTTATCTACCTCTCTGTGGTTCTTCAGAGTCATTTTCAGTCTTCTTTGGTCGTATTGCTCTTCCATTGGGTTAGATAATCTTTAAAGCCATACCTCAACCTAATCGGAGACTCTAAACAAACAACTAGATTGTGTCATTTAAATAACCCAACAAAATTTAGCCAATCATTTTGCTCCTTAAATCCATACCTCTTGTGCTCCCATTTTAGTGAATGGCACTATTTTCCATTTGCTTGCCTGAAATGAAAATAAGAGATGCTTCCTTGTGACTACCAATATATAAGAGCAACAAGTATTTTTTAAATCCATTCTCTTTTTTTAGCCCTCTGTGACAATCTCTCATAGTACAGGATCATCACATTATAGCAATCTTCTTATTGGGCCTCTTATTAATGCATCTAGACTTCTTATTTAATATGGACTTCTGGTCATATTGAGTTGAAATAATTTGCCAGCATTTCTGATTGAGTGCAATCTAGTCATTACGACATCATTATAGAGCCATTCAAGGTCCAAGTTGTCATATACATGGTTAGGTTGCTAGCACTCTATGTCCCAAGATGTCCATCCTTACACAGCACATTTGGTTCATGGATCTTGGCCCTTCAGACTTCTTGCTCTGTCCCAAGACCTGCTGTCACTTTTCTGCCAATGGGAAACTCCCATTACGATGTCAAATTTCAGCTCAAACATCACTATCATAGTTGTTTTTCTTCTCTCTAGACCATAAGAAATGCCTTTTCCTCTATAGAACTCCTACGTTTGTGCATCATTGGTGCTCAGCTAAATAAATGAATCGATGAATGAATAAATAAATGAATTAATACAGTAATGAATAGACTTGGCTCAGAACTTCAGCTGCTCTCCTTGAAGTAAAACAAGGTGTTTGTTCTGGACACAGGATTAAAACTGATTACAAATGTAGAATCCCAGTGGAATACATGGGATGTTGTAGGTACTAAAACCTTCCTTTCCTAAGTGTTCCTTTTTGACTCTTTTCTTTTTCTATCCTGTGTTAATCAGCTTTTCATCACTGTGAGAGAAATACCTGACATAAAGAACTGAAGAGGAGGAAAGGTTGATTCTAGCACCCAGTTTCAGAGGGTGAGGTTCAGTGTTGCCTGTGGTATCCATGGTGGCAGCAGGAAGGTGTGCCCAAGGAGGCTGCTCACTGCCTGGTGACAGAGATGAAGAGAGAAAGAGGGGAAGGGTCCAGGAGGAAGATGTGCCCTTTCTTTCCCCAGACCCTCCCACCTAATACCCATTCAGTAATGAATTACTCGCTGTAGTATTCTACTCATGAAGTTAGGGCTCCCTAGTCACACTCAGTTATGGACCAAGTCTCCACTGCGTGAGCCTTTGGGGCTGACACTTCATATCCAAACCATGACACACCCTCATTCCACCTCCTGCAGCAATGAGTAGCCCAGGAGTCAGAGAGCAGAAACTCCCGTGGTGTGAATCAAAGATGCAGTTGAAGCTTTGGAAAAGCTGGTATGTAGAATATTTGTCATCCTATGTGCTTTCCATGCTCTTTCTGGATTGAAAAAAATCTGATCATGTTGCTTCCTTGTTTGAAACCATGACTTACTATTGCTCTTCAAATGTGGCCCCCTCCTCATCTTGCCCCCCAAGGGAGTCTTACCTTGCTGCGGTTTGCAGTGTATCTCTTTGTCTCAACCCTGTCTCCTACAGACAGAGTAGCCTATACCAGTTTATTTTAGAAGTCGAAGTTCATCCAGGCATAAGTCATAATATTGCTTTTGCTACTTACACTACTAACCCAATTTTTGTGACCAGATAACTTTTGAAATTATAGTCATTGATGCATATTAATTCAAAAAATCTATTAATGGATTTCTCGGTGACATTCCCACACAAGCATGTGTTATATTTTGACCATGGCCACCCGCTTTCTGCTTTCTTCTCCATCCCTCTCTCCCATCCCCCAACCATTCCCCTTCCCCTTCCTTAATAGTCTCTCTTCTCTTTTCAGGCCATTTCCATATATATGAGAAAACACTTGTTACTTGCCCACCTATGTCTGGTTTATTTCACTCCAATATAATGTCCTCTAGTTCCATCCATTTTCCTGAAAATGGCAGGATTTCATTTTTCTTTGTGGCTGAGTAATATGATTTCCTCAGTTCCCAGATAAAAATGTCACCTCTTGGTGGAGGCCTTCTCCAACCTCTTGGTGAGATGCTAAGGGGAGGTCCCTGGTCTCCCCTCTGACCACATACGCACCCATAGCATTTCTTACCTTTTCTGTTGGAGCCCTGACCACAGTTGTGGAATTTGGATATTTACACAACTTTAGTTCGCTTGTTTATCATCTGTCTGTAACATTTATGCAGACAGGGGCCATATGTGTCCTGTGCGTCATCACATCCTTCATGCTTAGACCAGGAAATAGCCCCTTGTACGTGCTTAGCAAATAATTATCGATTGAAGTCTCTCTCAGGCACCAGGATCGTTTTTATTCTAGCTCATAGAGTCTGCTTTTAGCTTTAAGCAATGCTCAATTTGATGTGAATTTGATTAAGTCAAACAAGGCATCAAGGGAGCACCTCTTGGCACTTCCTGGGAAGAGCCTGAGCTGTCCAGGGAGCCACACTGTGCTCAGTTCCTAGCCTGCGACCCTGAGCTCACCTACAGCTTTCACTCAGAATCCTCACTGTACATCAGGACTGCCATGGGTCACAGTGTTCGTATCTAAAGAGGCATCATAAATTATAAACCTCTACAGAAACCAGTCATAATGAAGAGTTGGGTCCTGCTTCTTAGAGGCTCCCAAACTCGGATGGGAAGTCAGTATAGAACCCTTATTCCAACTGCTAACCTCAATTAGCCTGTGCAAAACTTTGAAGGAATGGGGCATAGGATTAGCTTTAGGTTTAGACATTTGAATTTTTAATTGATATCTTTAATATCCAAAATTAGATGCATTGGATGAGCAAATATTATGCTGGTATTTCCTTCTTTCCTGTCTTCCTTACTCCTTCCCTTTCCCCATGCTTCCTTCTCTTCCTTCCTTCCTTCTGATATTTATTTACTTATTGTTAATAATTAGAAACACTGCATGAACAAGTCTTGTGTTGGTATCCCCATTTCCTTCCTCCCTGCCCCAATCCACTGAGGGCCCACCTCAGTGGGATTGCTGGAACAGTCCATAGGATGGAGGGCTATGAATTGTACATGGAGTAGCCAGTTTTTTTTTGTTTTATTTTTGTTGTTGTTGCTGTTGAGGTGGGCTATGCCTCTGCCTCCCGCCATAGCCACTATGGCTTTTACAATCTTTCCTCCCCCTCTTTCACAAAATTCCCAGAACCACGGGAGGTGAGTTTTAAGTCTGCTTTCCTGTTGCGCTCTTAAGAGTCTCTGGATTTCTGCTTTGGAATAATTAAGTCAGACAACCTGTGGAAAGGTAATTTTTTTTCTAATTTAAGCTTTTACAGGACAGGTTTCCTGTCCCTAATTTACCAGTTTGGTATGGGAACAGAGATGAAACTCATGAGGAAAAGCTGACACTGAAGATGTAGACTAGCTCAGAGAGAAGGCTCTGTGCTTAGCTAACCTGGCAAGGCTACCCTTCCCCTTCTGCCTCCAGGTTGAAGAACAGGCCCCCAGAAGGGTCCACACTCCATCAGAACTCACTTCTTCACCAGAGAATTATATTCAATAGAAAACATTCCTCATGTAAAGAATTGTGTTGGACTGTGGTTTTTATAAGACCTCTATGTAAGACCAAATCCTGTCATTTAAAAACAACAATTGCTAGCATTTATTGGTGGCTAATGTGTACTGGGTATTGTGACTATATATTTTCAGTTGGCAAAGATTATTTCACAAAATTGTCACAATACCCCTAATAGGAAAGTACTGTTTCTTATCAGTGAGGTAACAGTCTACATGAGTTGCCCAAAGTCGCATGTTGTGATTGACAGAGCTCATCCAGGACATGCGGCCTTTGAGCCACATGGCTTCTCCTATTCATTATGTAAGAAAGATTCCTCATGCTTAAGTATGACTTAACGAGGAACTGTGGATGTTTTCTGAGTTAATTACAAGACATGCTGAGGGATTGGGAAGGGACTTGTGAAGATGACAACCTTTGACCATAGGAATGAGCTATAAAGAGAGATCCCAGGGGACTTAGGCTTCAGCTGTCATCTCCTTGGATAAGATTTCAGACCAAAAAAATGATGCTGTGATACTATGAACTACCCTGTGAAGGAATGGAGGCCACTACAGCCTTAGCACTTTCTCTAGATTTGCCCAACCCCACACTCACTCTTTGTTCTTTTGTGCAGCTCCTACAGGAGGCCACCATGAGCTCTCTCTGGTGCTCAGGGACTGGAGATGTCATAGAAGACTGGTGCCGATGTGACTCTACTGCTTTCGGAGCTGATGGACTCCCGACCTGTGCGCCTCTCCCACAGCCTGTGTACGATTCTCTTTCCTGCTTCTCATGTACATGTCTGCTTCAGCATCATTATGCAAAAACAGCACCATGAAAAGGAGGATCAAGTGCCTTATTTGCAAAGTAATGGGATGGGTGTTAGCAGTTGGAAAAGAATGTGTCTCCATGCCTGTCCTCAGGGAGCTTGCAATGCCTAAAAAGGGCAGGTACATGCACTTTCGTGGAAGCAGTGAGGAATTGTTGATTCCGCCTGAACTTGGGAAGTGGTAAAGCTTTTATGGAATAGTGAGACAGCTTGGTGAGGGTAATAGAAATGGGGACAGTTGCAGTGGAGGAAGTTAGAGGTCTACAGTGAGGGTTTAACAGGAGCGACAACACTGTGGCTTCTCAAATAATTCCTGGGTGCCAGGTAGTAAGTGGAACATGTATGCACTGCTCGTTTATTATTACTTTATTAATATTCAGACAAGGAAATAAGTTCACATGGAGTGAATAGCTTTTCTTAGAAGCCGAGTTCTCAGCCATCATAAGATGGAGAAGATACAATCAAGAAATGATTGGGGTAGAATCTTCTCTTTGCTGACCAAAAGCAGCCTATGGAAGGAGAGGGTCTCTTTCAGCTTGGTCTCGGGGAAGTTTCATCATGGCCCGGCAGAGCACAGGCGTCACATCTTGCTACAGCTGCTGGGAGGTGGCAGCAAGAGTGAGCTAGCACTGGCAAGGGGGAACATGGGCCCACCCCCAGCCATACACTTCCTCCACCAGGCTCCACCTCACCTCCCAGAGGCTCCACCACACCAGCTGGGAACCAAATACTTAAAACACATGAGCCTATGGGTGGCGTGTCTGTGTGTGTGGGGGTGTATTTCATTCAAGTTCTTTATTAGTAAAAGTCATTTCAGTTAGCAAAGGGGCTACTGAGAGAATTTGGCCCTGTTATACTGGTTGGCCAGGTAAGAAAGCTGCCTTTGAAAAATAATACTGAAACCACCAGCTCTCAGTTATCAGAGGGACACAGAGGAGGCCACCGTGTTCTAGGGCTGCTTTTCACTTCTGAACCTACATTAACTACATGTCATAACTAAAGATCAACTTAACCTAGAGTATCCCAAACAGGAAATGTCTATTAAGGACTTCGCTTTTCTTGTCGACGCAGATAACTTCTTCAGGCCCGGACATTAGTTTCTTGTGTTTCAATTGATAGTTGGAACTAGAAATGCACTAAAACCATACAAGCCCATGTAATTCACACGACTTCTAGGCTTCTATTTCTCAGTAAGGGCTTGCCTTACTTTTTTTTCCCATAGAAATTGAGTTCTCAGAACGCTTACTTACTATTTTCCTTAAGCCTCCTGATGCTTTTTTTCTTCAAAATAGAATTCTGCATATGACTCTCATTAATGAATTTGTCAATATCCGCACTGTTTTGGGTCTATTCCATCTTAGCGTCGTACACAAACTCTTCACTCCTTCATACCAGTAGCCACTAGCAAAAAAGCATGTGTTTTTGATTATTTTTCCACTGGCTGAACTCTTTCCCATTGCCATCACAGCATCCCGTGATTGCTTGTGGACGTTTGACCACGTGAATAATTATAGATTTCTCTTATTTGCTAAGCTGCATAAGAGAAGGGGTAGGATTGCTGACATCAGGCACATCTTTACAGTAGACAGTTCATAAATATTTATTGAATTGAAATTGGACATCGCAGTTGTTTGGCTATGGTCCATCCACACAAATGTTCCTGCCTTGATCCTTGAGACCAGGAGAGGCCCCCATGAGCCTGTGGAATAGGGGAGGACCAGGATTCTAGCTGGTTCTGAGAGAAGCACCAAAGATACAAATGTGGGTGAATGGCAGAAAGACTTATACGAAAGGGTGGCTGGAATGAACATGAACTGTTCGATCCTCTCAATCCAGTGCCCTAGAGAGAAAAAGGAACTGGAACAGGAGAGATACCTGAGCGTACCCAAGAAGTCACGGTTGTTGAAATCACTAGGTCAGGGGATCCACACCAGTGGATGTCAGTATTGATTACTGAGCCTCTACAAGGCTCAAAGAAGTGTGAGATCCAAAACCAACTTGAAAAGAATATGGCCACTATGAACTGGAAAAACCAAATGGGGATTGGAATCAGGGACCAGCCTATTCACAGAAACCCACCAGTAAGGACAGAAGCTGACAGGAGGACCTGAGTCGTGGGCACAGGATGTCATAACCCCAAGGACACCTTGATATATGGCCAAGTTTGTCCTGCCCAGGAATGTTTCTTTTGAGCATTTCTTCCAAACCGAACCTACTCCAAGGCCAAGCCAACTAATAGCCTGGAGGAGGAGGCACACCGATGTCCCTAGCAAGAGGGTAAGCAAGGCTGGGCAGGGCAGATCCTGAGAGTTAGGCAACATAAACTACTGGTGGCCTTTTTGAAGCAAGGCTGTCTTGGACACCACCTTCCATAGGCCTTTCGATGGGAGTTACACAGAATTCTCTTACTATTTCTTAAAGGCAAACCCAGACATTATAATTGTAGGCCACATAAAGAAATGCTGCTCCCCAAATCCTCTCCCCAACTCATGTAACATGCAGACATCTGTTCATCTTTACTCAGCTACTTATTGATTTAAAAGATCCAGAGAGCATAGACGTCATGAGTCCTGAGGAACCTTGGTATCCAGGTGAGAGAGACCGGTGTTCAAAGAAATAGTGCAATCATTTGTCAGAAGGTCTTGCAATACGATGAGGCATGCAGGTCCTGGCTGGGACCTCATTTCATGTTCCTTTCTCTCTGCACACAGGTTGAGACTCTCCACAGTCCATGAGCCCAGCAGCATGCTTGTGGTCCTGGAGTGGGAACACTCTGAGCCTCCCATCGGGGTGCAGATTGTAGATTACCTCATCCGTCAGGAGAAAGTCACCGATAGGATGGACCACTCCAAAGTGGAGACAGGTGAGTGCGCCTCACCTCCTTGGCTCATCTTCAGTCAAGGAGGTCAAATACAGTGAAGGAAAAATGTCCTGCCTCGTGGTTGTGGCTATGCTCTGGGACCCCAGGATCAACGGGCCTTGCAGGGAGCAGGGGAAAGAAGCAGCTGTGGTCTCTTCAAGGCAGCGGCCATCTTGTCCAGTTAAGAGATTTTGCATGGTGAGCATCCGACCAAGCCTTGTTTTGATTTGACTTCTCTTTCTGTTTATAAAAGAGGTGTCCATTTCATGGCCTCCAGGCTCACCCACAAAGAAACAAGGACATTGTACACTAGTTATCCTAGCCCACAATTAAGAAACAATTCTCTGCTAACCACTGTCATGATTACAGAAAAAAAAATTCCTTTGCTAATAACCCCCTTCAGGCAAAAGCCAGTGCAAACAGATGTCTTGGTCCATGTCTTGTCCTAAAGCAAACTCGGCTTTTGTCAAGCCCTGCTAGCAGAGGGATCTGAATGGAAGTAGCCCAGGCCTGGCTGTATCACGGTTCTTAGCGGAAGTCAACACAGAATCACTAATCTGTGATCCCCAACAAGATGGGGAACACCCATTGACTCAGAGCTTCTAGGGACACGTCCAGCTTCCTCTGTGCAGGGAGAGATTCCCCTTGCTGCCTCTGGCTGTTCTCTGGGTGTGTGCAGACATCATGAATGTATGGAAGCACCCACTGCCAAGAATAGCTGCTCTCTGTCCACACCAAGGATGTTCCAGGGCAGAGCTCACAGACGGCCGGAGTAGTCTGTGAGCTAACTCTTGACAGATGGCTCTGAGCTGATTGTTTAAATATGACATAGAAATGACCACTACTCCTGGTTTCTTTCTCTAATAGGAATGTGAGACGCTTTGGGACCAAATAATGTTAGTAAGTTCTCCTTGAATTGCTCTCCGCTTGTTTCTCAAGCTTTTCTTCCTCCTTCCCCTCTGGGCAGAAACTGTGCTAAGTTTTGTGGATGACATCATCTCTGGGGCAAAAGCCCCCTGTGCCATGCCTTCCCAGGTGCCAGACAAACAGCTCACCACCATCTCTCTCATCATCCGATGCCTAGATCCTGACACCATTTACATGTGAGTAACACACGCCTGTCTAGTGATTTAGCACCCAGAAAATTCTGGACCCTCTGTTACTTCTTTTTTGCTACTTGAGTTCTTTTAGAGACTGGGCAAAAGATTAATCTGAAACCTTATCCAGCTGGCATTGTAGAGAAACTTCTTGAGCACTCACAGGAGTGGAAAGGATCTAGAAAGATAGGAGTCTTATCCCTCAACAAGTTTCCAATCTAGAGGGGACCCGTATAAACAACTAATTGAAATGTAAGGCTGAAAGCAATCAATATTAGACAGAAAAGGATGGATGGGTATATTGAAGAGAAAAGAAGGGAGTGATTCAGTGGTGGTGGAGTGGGTGTCTTTGGAACGTGGTTACATAGACTTCAAGGCTGATACTTATGGCCAAAGGACGGTGGGCTAGGGAACAGCCAGGGCAGGGTGAGGAGGCAGGAAGCGAGGATGTATGTGCTCAATGGGGTTGATGATGAGTGAAGGGAATGGAGGAAACGGTTCCTGGGAGATTAGAGAGAGTGTTGGATGCCACAGGAGAATATCAATGCTTTGTTTGAGAAAGGAGGAGAATATTAAGAACTGGGCTTTAGAAAACTAGCTCCACTGGTAAGAAGTCATTTATAGAGTTTAGAATGGGCCAGCATTTCTCTTCACAGAAGTTACAGTGAGTTATATCACCATGCTTGGATCATCCTGTGTTCTCTGTGAACTCTCCCCCATCTCTCCCTGTGCTCTGGGAACAATTGTAAAATATTCGTGAAGCAGAGACATAAAAGATGCCAAAAGAGGAGATATAGTGATAGAATCTAAGTCATGATGGAAAAATCTGGGGTCTACGGCAGACCTTTTGACCCCATCAGTATGAAAAGTATCTAACAGTTTACAGATGAGGTCACAGGCATCGAGTCAAGGTTTCCAGAATAAATCATTTCCATTTCCACTTCTTAAAGAGTTCAAAGATGAAAAGCACTAGAAATTTGAGTGGCATTGATTGCAACGAACTTTCGAGGCTCCAGCTGAGCATCTTCAACACAGAAGTAACTCAGGGTCAGGCAGGATGAAGCCAGAATGCATCAGGACAAGTGGTATCTTATAAAGGATCTGAGAAAGGTGTGCAGATACAGACGGCAGTGCTGAGAATGGGCAGGTGAACGGAGCGAGGCTTTCAGACAGGAAGCCACCAATGTGCTCACGCACATCTCAAGCTCAACGGAACATGTATGATCATTTATAATGAGTGTGTAGTGATTCCTGTCACTAAGTCATAACTGTTAATTGGGTAATAAAACGTCCCTGTGAGCAAGAGGTTGGCACAGCTGCTGTTTCAAAAGGCGAGCCATTACCCAGACTGGGACCCTCCTCGTGTTGGCCTGATTTGACTTCATTTCCTGGTCAAAGATCTGCAGCCAAGAGCTTCTCCCACATTCACCATCCTTGGTGATCTTTCAGAGTTCCCCTTGTGTGTCTTGTAAGACAACTGCTCAGCATTGATTACTGGAGAGGTGCATGGGGTTAGGGCAAGAACAGCACATTTCCACTAGATGGCGCTGCAGATCACTGGGAGAGGACGATGTAGGCTGGCAGGAGGGACTTTCCTTGGCTTGTACAACTCTTGTGCAAGAAGAGGATCCCAGGTTACAAAACGAGAACACGTGGGCCACAAGCCTCGTGTTGTGTCTATTCATGAAAGGACTACAAATCTGACCCTTAATCTTTCTGCAACTCAGTTTTCTTATCTATAAATTAGGAGGAAGACAGGCATCACTTATGCAGAGCTGACTGTGAGGACAGACCTTTCCCCATCTTTTAGTTGAGGAAACAGACCCAGAAGAAGTGAGTGACTGTTCCAGAACCACACGCTAATTGTTTGTGCGGTGTAGACAACAGACAACAGTTAGGAATTGAATCAGGAACGGTTCCTTTAATCCCAAGCCACCCCAATGTAGTGCCAGAATTTAAGAGCATGAATTTGTATGCTAAAGTAAGACCTGGCTTCTCACCGGAAATCACAGACACATCCTAATTTCAGCTAGCTTTCTTTGTCATCCAATGTATTAAGGCCATTTTTACAAAAGCATCATTCCGAGAAGGGACTGTGGCATAAACTTTCCCCAAGTGAAAGGGATCTTACAGTAGAAGTATTCTAACCTCAGTTTCCCGAGTGGGGAGGTGAAACCCTGGCCTCCCCCCACCTCACCCCACCAGCCCCATATCACACTTGCCCACAGGGGAGCCCCTGCCTTTCTGACCACATGACAGCAGACAGACAATTTAGAAAAAGCTGAATCCGGATCAGAAGAAAACAGCACTCCAGAAGGAGGAAAAACAGGAAACCAGCAGGCTAGGTGGCTGGCAGGGCAGCCAGCCCCTGAAGGAGGCATAGGACAGTCATGCACTTTGGTGTCCGGTCCTTTAAGAAGGCAGTGCTGGAACCAGAGCCATCAGTGTCAGTTCCTGCGCACACATACCCCACTGGTGTCATCGCCATGTCCCTAGCTACGCACTGAACTGTCCCAGCTGGTCAGCCAGGGAGGACGCCCAGAAGCCTTGGATGAAGCAGTAAATGGATTCACAGGAGCCCTCCAGATCACAAGGACGCCTTATCTCTTCTGCCCAGTAATTCCCGCTCACTCTCTTGCTGTCCTGTGAGTGTACCATGGAGGGGCGATAACACTTAACAATAAACAGAGAGGGCCTTCCTGAAATGACTGCACGTGGCATTTCCACATGAAAACTTGTCAAGTGTTCCCCAGCCCTTAATAGTCAAATAAACTGGCTGCTCTCTCAGTGTCCCTGGGGACCGGGAGGGGGGAGCTGGGACTGCTGATGAATGGCTCCCAAGGTCAAGTTCTGTCTCTACTTGGAAGGTTGTATGCGGCATTTCCTTTGCTAATATCAGCTTCATATTAAAACCTAAACTATACTACTAACTAGCTTAGAGCTTAACAATTTAAATTTTACACTAATTGTCACTTAAAGAATTAATGGAAACATTAATCTTAATTAATGTCCCAGCTCTGGATCTGATGCAGGATAGCTGGAAATTACAGAAAGCAGAGCTGCTTGGAGGAGGAAAAGGAAAGGGAGAGGAGGAAGAGGAAGAAGAAGAGGAAGAAAGAGGAGGAGGAGGGGAAGCCTTGGGACTTATTGGGGACTGACTCTTGTCTGTCATTGAAAAAGAAGGCCCATCTGACCACCAGTGCAGTGCCTGAGGCTTAGGGTCTTTTCCATCACTGTCCAGGGAAACTGGTGACAATAGAAAGCCTGGGATTAAGCAATAGTGAGCTCTAAATGGTGACTCCAGCCATAGAGACTGGCACAGGGTTCCTCCGCACACTGGTAGGCAGCATCATGTAGCTGTGGGGAGCAGCCAGGCTGTAGTCGTACCTGGAGCTGTGGTGCCAAGGGAAGAGAAGTGCCCACCTGTTGTGAGCAGAGCAGTAACCCCATGAAGCATATTGCAGGTCAGTTTGAGGAGAACAGAGCTTGGCATCCTCGGGCTCCCCTGAGAAGAACTGCCTCTCTACCATGACCCATGCAGGACCTCCAGTGAGATGATAGAGCTCACTCAGGTGCTGAGAGGCTAAGGTTGATTCCACACTGAATCCTTAGGCTTTTCTGGCGTCCTGGTCCATGTGGGGGGTTTAGCTCTGCATGGGAATCCCACACCATGAGGTGCAGTCTGTCATCCCTCCTACCCCTGGATCCACCCCTGGAAACCTTAGCAGAAGGTAAACTGAGACTGGGCTAAGGGACTGAACTCAGAAATAGAGTTTCTTCAGATGCATCAGTGGACCTCAGTCACAAATCTAGATCCAGGCGAGATGCTGACAAGGCAGATGGAACTAACTGGGAGAAAATATGGCTGCAAAGTTGGGGATGAAGGCAGCCTCGTGCTCCCCCTGGGAAGCTGAATCAAAAGGAATGGAGAGAAAAGATGACAAATTGCTAGTTTGGAATCAGAGCGTGAGGTGGTGTGGATCTCACCAGGAGGATCTCCCAGCAGGGCTTGGGAGTAGGTGAGCACAGAAAGGAGTGAAGATGAGCTTGGTCCTGGTTGGGTAGGCAGTGCGTGGTGGCCATTGGGAGGTGGGAGGGAGGGGGGTTGAGAAGAGAGAGTGGAGAAGGGGGTAGGGAGGGAAGAGGGAGATGAGCCATTTCAGGAGCTCAGCAAGCATGGTCTGGATTCTGGATCCAGGAGGTCATGGCACTCTAGGTACTATCTAGCTCAGGGGTCCTGGTGGGATGCAACCTGCCCCTGTGAAACCCCCTTGGGGGTCTGTGTGAGGAGGGCAGAGAGCACCTAGCACATACATGTTCTTTTTCTCAGACTATGCTCTCAGTGTCCTTGTGAGGAGGAAGTGGCGGTGTGAGGTTTTCTCTGTGTATTGTTGAAAGGAACACATTCCTTGAAGAATCATTCGATTCAATTGTTTAAATGAAAAAGCTGGGTCCTTCCAGCTTTTCCTCTTCTGAGAAGATTTCCCTACTTGCCATACGTGCAGCCTCCTGTGGCAAGAGAACACAAAGGCCAAGGCCAAGGCCAGGAAGACAGTAGTAGGGATGCAGATTAGGCTGGCCTGGTTAGCTGTCAGAGGCCCTGCACAGACATCAGAGCTAATTCACATGGTTAGGTTCAAAGTCCCCCTGTTCAGCAGACCCTTGGGTCTCCTTCCCTCTCCATTTAGCAGCTTAATGGGATTCCCTTGGTTTGTGTTCCCATTAGTGGAATTGTGTCATTCCCTCTGGATCCTTCATCCTCAGTGGGGAGTAGCTCCCTGGAAAGAGAGAGCTGTGCATAGGAAATGAAATATTCAACAGACCCTTCACAGGCTGTTTCTCCTGACTTCAAAGAATGAATTTGTCTTTAGCCTTTTTCATAAAGGCATTAGGTGAACACAGGACAGAACGGAACAGGATGGAACCCGTGTGATTTGTGCAGTGTCACCAGCAGCAGGTTCTGTCATCCTCACAATGACATTCAAGTCTTATCATCCTCCTCATTTACTAGATAAGGGAAAGGAAAGATCACAGAAGTTGACTATAACTCTATATGGCCTCAGACCCAGGGTCCGGCCTTCTGTTGCCAAAGATAAATACTCTTTCCCTCACTCAATGGTTATTAAAATAAAACTGACATCTCAGGATTATCTGGAAGGGGCCCAAGCACTATGTCATACATCTGCAGTCCCAGATCCTCAGATGGTTGAGCCTGGATCACCATTTGAGGCCAGGAGTTTGAGGCAAGTTGGGGCCACCTAGTGAGACCATGGTCTGAAAAGAGGGAAGAAAGAAAGAAGGAAGCAAGGAAGGTAAGGAGGGAGGGAAGGAAAAAAGATGAATCACCGGGCAGGCCTGATAAAGCACAGGTTTGTCATCCCCATTTCTGATTTAGTGGGTCTGAGGTAGGGCCGAAGAATTTTCCCTGCTCATCCCCTCACTGTGGAGCTCAGGCTGCTGCTCTGGGGATATCATAGAGAGAGAGCCCGTGCCCCTCACCATGGCGCTTTCTACCAGATAACACCTGAAACAGCGTATTCCAACCTGAGGCCACAGGAAGCAGTGAAAGGCGTCATTCAAACCCCTGCTTTCTGTCCAGAGTGGTCACAGTGATGTGTGCCTCAGTGTGATGGAGCTGCCAGGGCCCTGACCTAAATCCAGCCAATGCCGAGCCTCCAGGCAGCTCAGCCAGGCCTCCAGCCACAATCTCTCTGGTAATGTGACCCTTACTCTTTCCTGTCAGGTTCACCCTGTGGGGAGTGGACAACACAGGAAGACGTTCCAGGCCCAGTGATGTGATTGTGAAGACCCCGTGCCCTGTGGTGGATGATGTCAAAGCCCAAGGTAAGAGACACAGAGGTTAGCGGTGTGCCCAAGTGTGCCCTGCCCCCCCCCCCATTGTCACTGCAAGGAGCAGAATGGCCGAGAGTTCCACAGCAGAGGAAGCATTCAGGCTCAGAAGAGAAACACAGCCTTTCCAGCAGCGCTGCTTAGGTATCCTTGGATCTGCTTTCTGGGAGGAAGTCTCTGTAGCATTGTTAAACCCTGGACAAGTCAGGAGACACTGATGAGGCCCCAGATGAGGCCCCAGGTACCCCAAATGCGTAGACTGTGTGAAGTCCCTGCCATCCCGGACCTCAGAATGCTAGCAGGCCACTTGTTCATTGCAGGTTTTTATCAGTCTGAAAGGTTAATTTGAGTTAAGCATAAAGGCTTAACTTTAAATTCTAAATTTAAATTCTAAAAGAATTTTAAATTCTAAAAAAAATAGACTCAATCACAGTATCACTCCCTCCCTAGATGCACCTAAATTTGTAATTCTGTAGTTTTATTATGTACCTGTTCTTTGGATATAAACCCCCTTGGATATGGTCTTCCCAGTGGAATTAGTCCTGGTTAATTAGAAGCTTGTCTTCAGCCAACATCCAGCACATGTGATGCTCCCTGGCTGGTCTTGAAATCATCCCCTGCTCTAAGGTTTCTGCAACCAGAATTCTTCCACCCTGCTCACCACTTTTACAGAGCTCCCACACCAAGTAAAGTGATTTGATCACTATCTATTGAGTAGGGCTTAAATGGAATAATATTTATATGAACAGAGACTTTGGCTGATATTGGAAGCTTTGGGAACGCAGATTTCAGTCAGAGACAGACTGTGGCTGAGCTGGTTTTCTGATGCCCCTCAATTGCCTTATATGTGGTTCCTGACTCTGGCTCTATCAGATTCACCAGGAGGAATATAATCCTAGAATACCCAACAAGTGACACCAGGATGATACAAAATCATGGGGGGGGGGAGGGTGACCTAGACTTTCTTTAATGCTGATATTATAGTGTTATACAACTTTGAAAATATTTTTTGCAATTAACCTGCATGTTAAAGGCACAGTATTTTCAGAGACTTCTGATCATACTGAGACTTCTAAAAACCCTTTAATAGATTGCCACTCTTGTGACATAAATATCTAACAGGCACACTGGGATTTCAGTTGGGGGCCTTTTCATCCCGTTCCACTCCTTAGTCAATATCTATCTATATTCCAGCCTCATTGCTATTACCAGAAGCTTTGCACATTTGGGACCCATCATTCCAAAGTAATTACTCCAAAGGGCTGTGTACCCTTCACACTGACTGACTCATCTCATCAGCCTACAGACACATTGGTGCCCCTTCCTCAAGGCAGAAGAGGGCAGGAGCTTCTAAAAGGTGTCCTCATAGTACTATGTTCCCCTTCCCAGAATTTGTCCCAGACTCTGAGTATAATGAGGCGTCTTTTTGCTTCACTCTACAGTGAGTTTTGTGGAGACAGGAGCCAGGTATTCTGTCCACTGTTATGTACCCAATATTTAATATTTGGAAGGCCGCATTCTGACTGCACTTAGCCTCTGGAGTCAACAGCCTGGGTTCATTTCCCATTCCATCATCAACTTGTTTTTCCTTGAACAAGTTACTTCATCCCATGTCTCAGGTTGGGACTCATGATTTGACCCAAATATCCACCTCTAAACAATATTACCATGATATTTGTCTATATCCATCTATCTATCTATCTATCATCATCTATCTGTCTATCATCTATCTATCTAATATATTGTTATTAGGTGAAAAACTCAAAATCTTTCCTTTGTCTCTAAAACTTGGTTAAGAAAAGAGTTATTTTGAAAAATATACCAAAAACAACAACAACAACAAAACCCCAGAACTCCCTTTCAGGGCTGTTAGTGTGCAGTGAGATGGTACCATAGAAGGGAGGCCTTCACATGTGAGGTTAACCTGCTGTCTTTTACAGAAGTGGTGCTGGCTTTGAAGGTCTCTGAAGCCCCTTAATGGTACACCTCTAAAATAAAGAGTGGGTAGTTGTCGCAGTCAGCCACACAACGCTGGGATGAATCTTCAAACCAGGCACAATTTGGGGGAGGAAAGTATTTATTGAAACTACAGATTGAAGGGAAGTTCCATAACAGCAAAAGAGGCTGGCCCTCTTTCACAGGTCCCAGCAGAGAGAAAAACCCATCACCTACACCACACACACAGAACAGGGAACAGGCCAGGGGGCCAAGGAGAGAGTCCCTTCTCCTTTATATAGCTTAGGGTGGGGCCTTGAAACTCTATCCCAGACTTAATGGCTTCCTGAGTCTCTGGAATTTCCTTCTTGCATGGCCCACACATGAAAGGATGTTTACTTCCAGCTTTTTTGAGCTTCCTTACATCCGCTCCTTGCTGAGAGGCTGCCTTCTTATAAACATCCTCAGAGACCCACCCAAGATAATTAAAAAGATCAAGTTGACAACAAAACCTCACCATCACAGCAGTGCAGGAAAGTTTGCCCAGGAGTAGCCATTGTCCTATTTGTATTATAAGACTCATTGCCGGTCAACTCTGATACCAGGCTACCAAGACATGCTCCACCTGCTTGTGCTTCCTGACAAGGGATCACAAGAACCAATTCAGTGCTGAGGGAATGAAATGGCACTCCCAGGTCCTCCTTTCCTTCAGCCTGGAAGGAGTCCTGCCTAGAGAAAATCTGGAGATTAATGAGTTAGACTAATTGAGGGCATCCTTGCAAATTAATACAGTTCTAAAATAATCCCCATTTGCTTTGCTTTCTTCAAACCCAGATGGTGATAAAGGTAACGTCTTGATCTGAGTTTAAATCTAATAACAAATGGGAAGTACCCTTTCAGTGACCCAGAGCATGATGTCAGCTCCTAATTACCTCGCCAGAAGCCAGACACTGTTCCTCATGTGAGCATTCTTCCTAAGCTAGATACTTTCTAAGAATAATTTATCATGTCAGGATACTCAAGCCACTGTAGATTTGTAAAAATGTTTTAAGAAAACTGTCCTCCTGGAACAGAAGCAAGCTGTGATCAGTGATAAGGTATCACTGTTGGCCAGCCTGGAGGTTAGGTAATTGACATCCTGCAAGTTCTCCATAGAGGGAAGGCAAGTTCTCATCCCTCCCTTCCTCCCTCAGGATTTACCCCCCTCCCTGGTGTCATATAGACATATATCTATCCCGTCATTTATTCCTTCCTTGAACATTGATTGTTCTCCTGTTATCTGATGCTGAACAAACAAAATTTATTAGACCAATCTCTTTTCAAGAATTTTGCAATCTTTTCATCATCCAACAGGTATTATTGAATGTCTATCCTAAGCATCAGAAGCAAAATTCCTGCCTCATGTATTAACAGAAGCAGCAGACAACAAACTAATAAAACAAACTATTTTAAATGTTATAGAAATCATTAAGTAGAGTGAGCAGAGAATAGAATTTTGACGAGTTTGGTTTGGAAAGTGAAGAAGCCATACAAAGATATTTGGAGAAATCATTTGAGAAAGCAACAAAATGGGATTCTGGGATATTTGAAGAAGACAAAAGGGACTCCTGATTCTTGTCAACAACAGGAGGAAGAGGAGCAGTGGTGGAGCTCCCAGGGGTTCTAGAAAGATTCAACAGGGCCTCATGACTGGCGGGAAATGATTGTGTCTGGGATTGTGATGGGAAGCTCTGGGATACTTGGAAAAGAAGTGTGGTGTTAGACTTGATATTCCAAAGGCCTTTCTCTCTGCTGTGTTGAGAACCGATTTTTGAAGAGCTGTCCAAGGGGGAATAGAAGCCTACGGCAATTCAGAGAAGGGTGTTTACACTAGGACAGGGACCACAGAGGTTTGGAGAGATGGGCTCATTCTTAATATGCCCATGGAAGAACCAAAGGATTTTCTTTTTTTTATTTTTAAATATTTTATTTATTCATTTCAAGCAGAGAGAGAGAGAGAGAGAGAGAGAGAGAGAGAGAGAGAGAGCACACCAGGGCCACCACCTTGTGGGTCTGGCTTATGTGGGTCCTGGGGAATTGAACCCAGGGCCTTAGGCACTGGAGGCAAGTGTCTTAACCACTAAGCCATCTCTCCAGCCCAGAAGGATTTTCTAATGAGTTGGATGTAGAGCCTGGGAAAGAAGAGTCATGTTTCACTTATTATATATTGCAAAAAATGTTAAAAATTCTGTTCAGGGCTGGAGAGATGACTGTGTGGTTAAGTCACCTGCCTGCAAAGCCTAATTACCTGGGTTCTATTCCTCAGTACCCATGTAAAGCCAGATGCACAAAGCATAAAGTGATGCATGCATCTGGATGTCCTGGTGTACCCATTCTCCCTCCCTCTCTCTCTCTCTCTCTCTCTCTCTCTCTCTCTCTCTCTCTCTCTCTCTCTCTCTCTCTCTTTCTCTGCTTGAAAAAAATGAATTTTAAAAATTCTCTTCAGGATGTTGAGAGGATCTAGGCTGGCTAGCCTGGTTCAGCAGCTCATGTTGTTCCCCTGAGAGATCCCAGCAGTGTGGCTATGCAGCAAGAAGTCAGGAAAGGGAGCAGTGAAGGGAAAGCAATGGGCCACATAGGGCAGGGGGGATAGAAAAGGAAATCAACTAAGGCTAATGACTGGAATGAGTGGGGGAGCCAAAACAGTTGGGATGAAGAATAGGTTTAATAGCAGTAAGACATACAGAAGCGTCAAAATGAGGCTGTGTTCATGATATGTGATAATAAGATTTGTAATTTCAGTGGTAGGGGCAGTTCTCAGGAATCATGATGGCTTCCAGTAGCTGAAGGTCTATAGGCTTTAAAAACCTCTCCCTCAGAGAGTGGACACCCTGAGTGAAAAGTGGACATGAACCAAAGCCAGCTTTTACATGATCAGGAAATGAGTAGAAGCATCTTCACATAGATTTGAAGAGAGGAGTAATTGTTTGAGGTGACTGCAAGAGGCTGGGAGGCCACTTTTCTCCAGGGCATGAGAGAAGGGCCCCTCTGTCTTGGAGAAGTCGTCTGCCAAGGCAGCCCATGGAGAGAAGGCAGATTATGTACCCAGGTCAAGGGTGACTAGAGAGCTGTTTGCCATGTGATAATGCTGGTCTCAGAGGAAGTAGCAAATGGTTTGAACCTGGATTAATAACAGCAATGGTCCTCGAGGTGTTGTGCCCAGACAAGGAGCATCAATCCTACCTTGGAGCCCATCAGAAATATCACGGAATCAGAAACTGCAGTGCAACCAGTCATCTGGGTTATAGTTAGCCTTCCATGAGATTCTGAGGCTCACAAATGTGAAAACCACTTGCATGTGGGGAGGAAGTGCAAGGCAGCTTGGGAAGACAGGAGAGAGGGAAAGCATATGAAGGGCTAGGGTGGGAGAAAAGGGATTTGCAATATTGACAGTGTTAAGAAGGACAGAGAGGTCAGGCCAGTTGAAAGTCTTTGCCTTCTATTTTCATGTAGAATTATACCATCCATTAAGTCAGTGTCAGGCAGGCTGGGGCTGGAGGTTGCTTCTGTAGAAGCCCAGAAGTAATGAATTAGGTCCTGTCTTCCAGGGACCTTTGTTATGGAACTAAGAAAACCATCAATGTAAGGTCCAGATGTTCCCAGTGCTCCTGCCTGACCAAAAGGACGGCTGTCCCTGGGGGTGGAGTGAGAAAGCTCACCTGTCCCCGAAGTACCTCTGTTCATTTAAATCAGACTGTTTCCCCAGAATCCAGGCTCCTGGGTTTCACTCTCTTTCTTTCTCATGGCATCAAAGGAAGCATGATCTAGTGAGATACTGATAGTAAAGTAAAAATAATATCCACCATCCTCCTCCTCCCCCTGCCCTCACCGCATCCCAGACATACTGGGCCACCAAAGCCTGGTGCTGGCACTTCCTGTCCTGTGTGTTCTTCCCAATATATCACCAGCTCCTACTCCTCTCTGTGACTTGCGCCCAGGGTTCATCTTGACATTGAGCTCTGCCAAGGCAACCCTATGTACAGTGGCAGTGTACACAGGGTGTACACTTCAGCATTCCTATCCTTTCCTCGCCTCTCTTATTTTTCCACTCTCTAATGCTACACTTTTACTTATTTCTGAAAATTCATACTCATCTGTCTCTTATTACTATCCTGCAAATACTGGATGGGGAATCTTGCCCAATTCTCTCAGTATTGCAGCCACCAAACCTAGAAAGCTATCAGGAACTGGTAAGCATTCAATAACAATTGTATTAAATCAAAGAATAAATTAGAGTTTATTGTGGCCAGCTAGTGTGCTAACTGAAGAATGACACCGTTTAGAACCTTGACTACAGCCCAGCTGGGTATGTGAACAGAGCAGGTGACCTGGCCTGTCTCTGAATCTCCTCATTTAGAAAACAGGGACACGTGTATGCATCTGCGGTGAGAGTGTAAGAATAAAAATTTATTGTCAGGAATAGAACTTTAATAAGCAAGTAACTAAGAACATAATAGACCTTTATTCTCTAAGTCACTGTCTTGTTTCTTTCAGGTAGGATTTTAAAAAAATTTTATTTTTATTTATTTGCAAGCAGAGAGATAAAAGAGAAAGAGAGAGACAGGGAGGGAGAGAGAGGGAGAGACAGAGACAGAGAGACAGGGTGCACCTGGGCCTCTAGTCCCTGCAAACAAACTCCAAAGGCATGCACCACTTTGTGCATCTGGCTTACATGGGTACTGGTGAATTGAACCCAGGTCCTTAGTCACTGGAGGCAAGCGTCTTAACTGCTGAGTCATCTCTTCAGCCCTCAGGATATGATTTTGACAACCTGAGAATTTTAATTTTCTTCTTTTTGTATTAGAATACAAATAATTAGATATATTATTCTCCCAAATTACCTCTCTTATTGCCCTCCCCCTCTCATTAACACCCTTTTTGCCTATTAATCCTCATCTTACTTTCATGTCTTTTAAAAAAACACAGTGAGTTAAATCAGGGTTGCTTGTATGATCACAGGCGGAAGATTATTTCCTGTGGAATGAGCAACTCACCAGTGTCTCCACCACTGAAGAACCTGGCTCCTCTTCTCACAACCATTGATTGCCATTAGCTACTCTGAGAGGTCTGGGGTCAGATTTCTAATGAGAAAATATTTGATAATAAAGTGATTTTAGGGCTGAAGAGATGGCTCAGTGGTTAAGGCACTTGCCTCCAGTGCCTAAGGCTTCAATTCCCCAGGACCCACATAAGCCAGACCCACAAGGTGGTGGCCCTGGTGTGCTCTCTCTCTCTCTTTCTCTCTCTCTCTCTCTCTCTCTCTCTCTCTCTCTCTCTCTCTGTATCTCTCTGCTTGAAAATGAATAAATAAAATATTTTTAAAAATAAAGTGATTTTAGCCATCAAAGAAAAAAAATGCAAGGCTATACAAAGTCATTGCTACTTTATCACATCACAAAACTCAGTCTTAACAATGTAGGTTTTTGAAACAGAAATGTTAGAGCTATCAATTGAGCTGGAAGGTTACTCGTTTAGAATTACATACTGTCTACATTCAGGTTCTGGACCATCACAGATCTTCATGGTTCTCTTTGCATCTGGTATAGCTGTCCTAGCAAAGGGCCTGGGTTCCACCATCATTGCCTCTCCACCTCGTCCTAGAAAAGGAGCTCCACCATTGTCTCCCTGTGTTCTTCACACTGCTTGTTATATTACCTGATGGTGCTGCACTCATCCCTGAGTCCAGTGTCTGGACCCTTCGGCCTGGGCTTTTTTTTTTTCAGGATTACGTGGTGCTTGGGCCTATATCGCCTATAGGCACAGAGTTGTCAATGCTTTCTGAGAACAAGCTCGTAATGGCCTTCTATGGGAGTTGAAGATAGTCGTTGTTTCTCCCTGGTGTGGACCAGAAGAGATCCAGTAGCTTCTTACGTCTCCCGCAAAGTATAGCCTTCGGCTTCTCAGGAAGGTCTTGCCAAGTACACCTTACATCACTGTTCCCCATGCTTGTCTCATCGCTCTCATCCACTCCTGCTTCTCAGATGTGAATAGATGAGCTTTCGCCTCAGGTTATGTAGTTTTCGTAAACTCCTATAAGACAGAGTACTGTAACTTAAACTGATCTTAGAGTATCCTCTTCAAAGGCATTTATTTTATGTAAGAGAAAACCAAAGCCCAGAAGGGCAGAGGGAAAGTGATTTATTCAAATTAATTTCTCAGACTTTAGGTTCAACATTCTTTAAATCACATCAAACAAACATAAGTATAACATGCATTTATGTATATGCACATAGATATGTACATACACATGTGTGAACATAGGCATTATATAAGCATATGTATATCACTTATGGTCATGTGGTATTTAATGATGTGTTGATCAGTAATGGACCACATATACGAAAGTGGTCCCATAAGATTATAACGGAGCTAGAAATTCTCATTATGTAGTGAATTTCTAGCAGTTCTGTCATAGCAGAGTGTGTTCTCACAGATCTGCGGTAATGCTGGTATAAACAAACATACTGTGCTTCCAGCTACTTAGAAGTATAGTTCATTCAATGACAGGCAATACGTAATGCTCGATCATGGTAATAAACAAATTCACCATTGTAAGTATTCCTATTTATAAAAAAAATTACTGTACAACGGTATGCTTTTTCACATCAAAAGCAACTTCCTATATCTCATGCCTCTTGATTGTATGATTTATCTTACTCGGATTTAATCTTTAGGTGTTATGCTCATGATGACCCCAGGAGCAATAGCTATGACCTATAGGTGCGATATATCTAGATGTGTGGTAGGCAGGCCACACCATCTAGGTGTGTAAGTACACTCTGTAATATTTGCACAATGTTACCTAATGGTGCATTTCTCAGAGCTGTTGTTAAGTGAGTCATGACTGTATTTACTTTTTCTTCTCTCCTCAGAAATAGCAGATAAGATCTACAATCTCTTCAATGGCTACACCAGTGGGAAGGAACAACAGACTGCCTACAACACCCTTCTGGATCTGGGATCCCCCACCTTACATCGAGTCCTCTACCATTATAACCAGCACTATGAGAGTTTTGGGGAATTCACCTGGCGGTGTGAGGATGAATTAGGCCCCAGGTAATCCACAAATTTCATGATCTCTTGATCTCTTATAAAGACTCTATGAAATGTTGTACCTCTTAAATTGAAATACTGTTTCATGGAAGGTGTAGATATTTCCTAGGAGAACTTCGGAACTCAGAGAAATAAGCCCTGTGCTTCAGACAGCCTAGGACATGCAGCATGATTTTTGGATAAGCTTTCTCGAAGCAGTTGAGTCAGGAGTGCATTTCTTGAGAACCCTCTACTCCAGAACTTGCTTTGCTTTATTTAACATACTGACAGAGATTTCCAAATGCTAAAAATTCAGAGACCAAATGCTCAGGCTTGTGAAAGGAGATTAGGAATTTTATTAAAGAGGCTATCCAAAACATTTAGTGCACATGAAAATTTCATGTTACTTGTATTATATAGACTCATTTGACTTAAATTCTGCCATTTCTTGGAAGGCAACACAAGGGCAGCTGAAGACTCTCCTTGACATTGATTTTGACCTAGGTTAAGATAGCAGAAATTGGGCTGGAGAGAGATGGCTCAGTGGTTAAAGGCACTTGTTCACAAAGCCTCACAGCCCAGATTTGATTTCCCAGTGCCCACATAAAGCCAGATGCACAAAGTTGCCCATGCATCTGGAGTTTGTGTACAGTGGCAGGAGGCCCTTGCATGCCTATACTCTCTCTCTTTCTGATGGCCTCTCTCTCTCTCTCTCTCTCTCTCTATATATATATATATATATATATATATATATATATATATATAGAGAGAGAGAGAGAGAGAGAGATGCATGCACTATATATATATATATATATATATATATATATATATATATATAGTGCATGCACATATGAAAATAAAAAAAATTTTAAAACAAGAGAATATATTGCTGTCTTGTGAAAACAGACTTTCCTAGACTTTCTAGAATTTCCAGATAGATGTAATAAAGAGGAGTTTTACATAAGAATTTGGAAGATATATTTCTCCAAATGATTTAGGAACACATAAAAATGAAGTGGCCTAGGTGTGGTTGTGCAGGCCTTTAATCCCTGCACTCAGGAGGCCTAGGTAAGACGGATGTGAGTTCAAGACCAACCTGAGACTACACAGTGAATTCCAGGTCAGCCTGGGTTAGAGTGAGACCCTACTTTGAAAAGCAAAAAACAAAGAAAGAAAGAAAGAAAGAAAGAAAGAAAGAAAGAAAGAAAGAAAGAAAGAAAGAAAGAAAGAAAGAAAGAAAGAAAGAAAGAAAGAAAGAGAGAGGACAAGGAAAGCAAGAGTAAGAAAAAGAAAGTAGAAAAAAGAGAAGAAAGGAGAGAGAGAGAAAGAGAGAGAGATAGAGAGAAGTGGAGAGGGAGGAAGGAAAAGAGGGAGGAGGGAGAGAAGCGAAGGGAAATTGAAGAGAACCAGTATTGTAGAATCTGGCCAGAACTTAAAAGAATTCTTACACTCCAGTTCACTCCCCAGAAATCGGTGGGTCCCATCTAGCTAACTTCAGAAAGAAGACACAGTGAGCATGTGGTGACCTGAAACTGTAAGCTTTTATAAAAGACCATTCTTCAGGACATCTTCCTTGTATTTTCTTATTTTTGAAGGGAGGGAATTTAGGATGGTCTTCCCAAAATAAAGCAATTATTTGCATAAGGTTAGGCAGGATGTTCCTGCATTCTTTACATTATTTACTGGTGTTAATAAGAGATGATATTACTTGGGCAAACAAAGCCATTACTATGAACCAAAAGAAAATATGTAAAGGGCTGGAGAGATGGCTCAGGGGTTAAGACACTTACCTGTAATGAAGAAGGACCTGAGTTCAATTCCCCAGTACCCACATGAAGCCAGATACACAAGGTGGGACATGTGTCTGGAGCTTGTTTGCAGTGGCTAGAGGCCCTGGTGTGCCCATTTTCATTCTCTCTCTCTCTTTCAAATAAATAAAATACTTTTAGGAAGTTTAAAACAAACATGTAAGAGCATTTAATCTGTCTTGTCCTAGTTTGGGTAAGAAACAAACCCTGGGCTAGAAAGTAGATGTGTATTTAAACAAACCCTCTCCACTTTGGGTCCAGTCTCTACTCCTGACCTTATTGTTGTTCAGACCTAAATGCTCTTCTCTATTTCCCTCTCCACTCCCTCCCTTCCTCACTGCTCCTAACTCCTCTCTTTTCCCTCCTTTCTTCTGTCATTTATTGAGTGCACATATACAGTTCTTTGTTAGGACTATATACAGTTCATTTTTACAAATGCCACAATTTCAATAGCACCATCATTGTATTTTTCATTTAGATTTCTAAGGGCATTTGGGATCTTTAAAATTTCTCTTTTGTGACTAGAGAGAAGGAAAATTGGTTAATGCAGAAAGCAAGCGGGGGAGAAAACGGGGTTGTCAGTGTGAGGCAAAGCCTGCTGTTGTCTGCCCTCCCTTCCCCACACTCTCCTCCCAGGGCCTCTCTCAGGGGTAATACTGGTCTTTCACAAGTACATAGTAGAAAACATTGTGCTGTTTCATTTGCCCATGGAAAATAAAGTCTGCTTTTCAGTGTCATGGATCTCAGGGGTACCACAGGAAAGGAGAAGTCCATCGCCTTGAGCGACGACATCAACCCCACTTTGGGTTCATTGGTGAGAATGAGTAAATATGCCTCTGTGGGTACACGCTTCCTGTGAGCAAGCAGAAAGGATTCCCTCAGTTCAGTTAAATCCAATTCCATTAAAACTTGTGGATGCCTCCAGACCAAGTTGAGGTTGCAAATCCTCTGACAACAACACGGGTTGCACCATTACGAAGAAAGAACACCCTGGGCTCTGAGTTGGTCAAGGACAGACCCCTGGTAATTATTATTTAAAAAACATGTGAGCAATGAAAACATCCACAAGGCTCCATGGGCTAATTCAATTCACTCTTGTGAAAGGCTGCTGTTTGTGGGCCTTCATCTGCCTCTTGCCTGTGATGAGATGCTAGCTGCCCTCCTTCCTCCTTCTCCACCTCCTGAGACAGTCAGCAACTAATGAATGACCCAAGCAGGATGGATTAGGAAGAAGGCCCAACAGAATCCTTAATGGTACTGACTTTTGGAAAACCTGCCCGACCAAACTACAGACACTGATAGGGAAAGTACAGATCATTCTCCCAAGAGAATATTTAGTCAGCAAGCAGAGTGTTTGTTTGATTTCTTTTGACCCACCACCACCAGAGAATATATGAGTTTCCCTCCAGTGACGTCTTAGTTCCTAGACTTTGCTGTTGAAGTTCAATACCTTTTCTTTCTTATCCCCTCCACCCTCCTTTCCCATGCCCTCTTAGGAATGCAGTGACATCACCCCTCGGTGATCCACTCACTGCTAGGACAGAAGAGGAATGAAATGAACGTAGTTATTGTTCTTTGAAAGAGCATTATAAATAGGATGTTTAAAACTTCCTCTTTTTCTGAAAGGAATTGTTGATGAAATCAGAAAAGAGATGGTTCGTTCAATGAGAAATTAACCTAGTGGTTGGTTGATCTTGCAAGGGGCTACTGTTTGTTGAACTTTCCAGACAGCGTTCTGATCTTCACAGGAGCTTGTATTTATCTTACATGGTTCTCTTGCCACTTAGTCTTGAGGTAATAAGAAAAGAAAGCAGCCCTGAGAGAGAAGAGAGCAGGGTTACCAACTCACATACATTAAAAAAAAAACTGACTTTTCAGGGCCAAAAGAACGCACAGTGTGGAGCCTCTGGCCAATAGCCTTGGGAAATGGATAGCACCCAGCTTCTCTGGTGTGTCTCCTTTGCTGAAGTTAAAGATGAGGGCTAGTTGGGAGTCAGTTATCAGACCTCACTAGTTTTGTCTCTGATGACTTAGGGTGAGGGAAGGAGAAGGCATACACAGTGGCTCAGCACCTCATATCTCCTTTCCTTTCACTGGAGCTTAATAGCAATGGCAGTGGCCTCTTGATTTTCTGAGGGAGATGCAGAAATGGGTCATGAGCTCATTTGGAGATGATAATGAGGTGATATGTGCCAATGGGAGTCTGCTCTGTCTGAAGAATGTTCCTGCGTCAATGTGAACTGAGGGCCCTATTGTTGTTGCTGTTATTGTACAATAATTACTCCAACACAGGCATAATGGTCACTTCACATATCCCCTTCACTTCAATATATTGGCTGTTTTATTAGGTTAAATATAGCCTTGAAAGGGGAGACACTCAGCCAAGCACAATTCTTGTCATTTAGTTATGATAAATGACTGGGTTATGATTAAGGACCATTGATTTGGATAACCTTTCAAGACTGTTGACTCTGTGATCTTAAAAGATAAATATTTCCACTAAAATATCAGTTATGTCATTAATCCTCCTTAGTTTTTCCTTATTGCATTTTATCTATTTTTCTCATACTTGCCCAACTCTGTTTGCCTAACCATCCTGTTTACTCATACATTATCCAGGCATTCATTCACTGGACAGGTATTTATGGGGGAATCTATTGCACTCAGTGTGAACGAACAGGGGCATCACTCTACTAGTGACGTTGTGTCCTTCCTGGCCTTCTCCATGTTCTGACATAATATCTTTTGTACTTTGCCACAGGAAAGCAGGCCTCATCCTTTCCCAGCTGGGGGATCTCAGCAGTTGGTGTAATGGACTCCTTCAGGAACCCAAGATAAGCTTGCGGCGCGGCTCACTAAAATACTTGGGCTGCCGCTACAGTGAGATCAAACCCTATGGACTGGACTGGTCAGAGCTCAGCCGGGACCTGAGGAAGACTTGTGAGGAGCAGACCCTAAGCATCCCCTACAATGACTATGGGGACAGCAAAGACATCTAGCATCTTGGGGCCAGAGAGTGGCTGCCAAAGTCGGGAAGGAGAGAGGCAGGGGGACATCTGGGTTGGTGTGCAGATTTTTAACCATTTGAACGGAACATCCAAAGCTCCGCAGGCACTGTCCCGATAAGGGAGAAGGTTCTTGCTCCCTGCAGGTCTTCTCCAGTGTGACGTTCTCTATCTGCATGATCAGTGAACCCACCAGTCAGTGGCTTCATGCAGCACCACTTTCCTTAGAGAATTACTTTCACACTCATTTTGGTGTTACTTTCTTTCATTCTCTTTCTCCCCCACAAGGAACTCAAGAACTTCATCATGCTTTCCACAAAGGGTCTAAGGTTGAGGCACCTCGGCTCAGAAAGTTCCTGCATCTTTTACCCCTCTGGATACAGGTGAAGGCAAAGCTTCACCTGCCTCGTAACCCACCCCAGGCATTTCTTAGGAAGCATCTCAGTGGGAGCCTCAGCCCTGTGCACAGACAACAATAATGAGAAATTTGGGAGGTGGCTCTCGTTTATTCCTCATGGGTTTCTCCAAGGCTGGCTTATTAGCCCACGCCTCACAGGTGAGCCTAGCTTTCATTATAGGCCCAGTGGGCCTCACAGGGTTTTAGCTTTTCCCCACGTTAAGTCAGGACTGCAATTACACCCCCTCTGGTTGATCTCTGTCCTCTCCTCTAAAAATCAGGATCATTGAGAACCTGCAAGGTGCAATCTGTCAAATGCAACTCCAGAGAAGTTAATAGTCCACTTTGTAGGACCCAAATCATGTTTATTATTTAAAAATTTGCATTCTTTTGCATGAACTTCTCTAGGCCACCATCATAGGTCCAAGAATCTTGATTCTGCTTAGGTCCTTGCCTCTGACCAGAAGCAGAATGGACTTGGTTAATATTTGGTTCTGTCTAAGAAGATCAATTTTTCCCTACGTTTCCATGAATAAAAGCTACTATTGACCTGAAAATAAGAAAAAGAATTTCTCTCTCCCTTCCCCTTGTTAAATTCGCTTAATTATAATGCAAGAAGTTGTTCTAGCCTTTTCTCTGCTGTCAGCAGAAGGATTCTGCCATTGTCATCTCCTTCTTGTTGCTGGAAGTAACAGAGCTTCTGGGTCGATGAGTACCTCTGAGTGCCACGCACGAGTGTTGACGTGCCATGCCTACTCACTGTCCAGGTTGGCATGGTGACCTAGGTAACAGGAAGTCCAGGCTTTCAGAAATAACTTCTTGGGGCCATGTTGACCAACAATGGCTTGAACTGCCCCACCTCACTTTCAGCCACTTGCCTTGACCAGGACTCTTATGTGGAAACACATGAGGAAGGTCAGAGAGGAGGCGAATGATCTCCCTTAACGGTTTAGCCTTATTGGTGTTTGATTTTTTTTTCAAATCGGAATAATGACTGACAACATTTACTGGGTCCTTGCTGTATGTGATAAACACTAGAGCTGAATTTTCACATCAATCACGGATCCCCTTAGGCAATGAGCCTTATTGATGGTTTTTAAATAGGAACAATGACAGAAAGCATTTACTGAGTCCTTACTGTGTGCTATAAGCACTTTACCTGAATTCTCACAGCAACTGTTCACAAGGACAGTAACATTCTTGTCTCCTGGAATGTGATGAGGAAAGCAAGGCAGGAAGTTTATCCAGCTGACCCAAATCTCTAATGTACAACATACCTGAACTACAAGATGAGTCCAGGTGCCTCCAGTACAGGATTTTAACCACCCTGTGACCCTCAGCACTGTTTTCAGTCTGGCCTCCAGCACATAGCTGTCCAAACTCTAAGCATCACAGGGGTTCTGCCCAGAGAGTTTCAACTTCCCTGAACACCATACACACAGACGTGCCCGCTGTGTAGTAACTGGGAAGGAGCCAAAGTAGGCTCATCACCTGTGGAGCCAGGGCACATTTGGTACCCTCACCACTGCAGCTCACTGCCTTTCCCCTCAGTGAACGGGGATGGGATGAGATTACAGGCTGTTCTTATTCAAACTTCTGCTTCTTTCAGGAGAGAAGACTTAGCTTGTACTTTCTTCTCCACCTACATAGGAGATTCCCCTGTGTCTAGAGGCCAGGAAAGCTGAAATCTTGGCTGTTCCACCTGAGGTCACTGCAGAGTCCTCAGTTAAAGTGCGTCAGAGGGCAAGTTGTTCACTATTGCCAGACAAGAGGATGTTACGGGCCTGATTGGGGAAGAACCTCCTTTTGCTGCTGTTGTTTTTGACATCCTCCTATGTGAGAACATTCAGAAAAGTGGTGTCTTTATTTTGAATAGAAAAAGTCATGAGGCTGCTGGTACCTTTGAGCCCCAGTGGTGGTAAGATGGAAGCTTATGGGCCATGGAGGGAGAGCAGGGTAGCACCCATGGTTAGGGTTAGTAACTGGAGGAATCTTCTTCCCCCACAACTAAGACTGTCCCTGTTTCTCAATACTTGCCTGGAGGAGCTCATCCCAGACAGAAAGGGTAATGCTACTGAACCAGTATTAAACCTGAAGTTTCTAAGCTGCCAAACATCTTAAGGGAGTCAATTTTCATCTATTGATACATCCCCAGCTCCAGTGTTCCATTGAGACTGTTTCCTCTGAATGTACACAAACTGTGTATAGCATCAGACCCTTTCCTGAGTGTGCAATCATTTCCCCATGGAGTTTAGTCCATTCATTGTCTTTAGTTAATTGCACCCCTTGATATTCCAATGTTCTATTAAAATTAAATAAGAAAAAAAACCCACTTTACTACTGTAGAAGGAAGAAAGAATATAATGTGACCATCTTCAAGTATAACAGTGTTGTTTAAAAGAGAATTATTGTGCGATTATGAAAAATGATAATCAACTAAATAATAAACAAAACTGTTAGTAAGTGCTGGGTGTGCGTTATTTGTGTATTTCAATCATCTAAGTGATCTGATTGCTCATTGGGAAATTGCTTATTTTAACTGTCATACCTTATATTCCAAATATGTAGCCTTTGAAGTCATCAAACTAGAAAAAAAAGACCATCTTTTTAAACACAGCCAAATATAACCTTATTCTTCTTCAATAGTGAGTCTCATCTTCTATCAACTTATCCAAGTAAGTACACAGTGGAATGTATTTATTACAAATCTGCTGTGTTCCGAACACTCTATGACATAGAACACAAGAATGTTCTCTCTCAGAACATGACGTCTTATAGAAAAGTCACACATGGAACCTACCAGTAGCAGAGTAAGAAAGATTATTATAATTCACAGGATGCAATGGAAGGTGCTAGAACATAAGCTTTTGGCATCTAACAAAAATGTTGCCCAAAGTCCTCGCAAACACATTCTTGTGTTTTGCAGAGGCATTTGGGATTGGCTGGATGTTATGAAACATCTCCTGATGGGTAAGCCCAAAATGCTTAATCTTTTTTCTTCCTCTCTACAATGTAACATTAAACATAATCTTGGCTTTCACCAAATCATGTGATTCCTTTCAAATTTATCAGTAATCAGAGGTTAACTGTCTGGACCCAATACATCCTCTTTTTTTTTTTTTAATGTCCATAATGAGTTACATTATTTAGTGGGCAAACCATGCGTTGTTATCCCGAATTCCCCGCTTCCCCCCTCCCCCTCCCTGATCAGTTGTATATCCTCCTTCGTGGGCTGTCTGTATTAGTCCTTGTGGCAAGGGATCCTGTATATCTTAGTACTCATCCCGGTCTTCCTGGCCCAAGTGTGTT
>PVHP010001225.1:0-111364 GCA_004024765.1 Zapus hudsonius | reverse complement strand
GTGGTGGGGGAGACTATCCAGAGGTACGGACAGGAGAACCTGGCTGATTACTAGTCTATCCATGGTCCCCTGTCACAAGGACTGATCCAGACGACCCATGGAGGAGGTTATCCAGTGGAGGGGGGAGGGGAGGGCAGTGGGGAATTGGGGATAACAACTCATTGTTTGCCCACTAAATAAATGTTGTAACTCATTATGGACAATAAAAAAATTAAAATAAATTTTAAAAAAAAGCTTGTCATGCAAACTGCATAAGTCCAGGATTCTACTATACAACATAGTTTCCATAGTTATCAATACTGTATTATATACATAAACATGGCTAAGAGAATAGATTTTTTTAAAATATTTTTATTTATTTGCAAGGAGAGAGAGAGAGAGAGAGAGAGAGAGAGAGAGAGACATGGAGAGACAGACACAGAAAGAATTGGTGTGCCAGGGCCTCTAGCCACTGCAAACAAACTCCAGATGCATGCACCACTTTGCCTATCTGGCTTTACATGGGTACTGGGGAATTGAACTTTGACCATTAGTTTTCTGGGCAAGCACCTTAACCACTGAGCCTTTTCTCCAGCCCAAGAATAGATTTTTTTGTGTGTGTGTCCTTGTCACTAAACAAATGAGTAAATAAATGGCATAAGAAAACTTAGAGGTGATGTCATATTTATGTCATTGACTGTGAGGATGGATTCACAGGTATACACGTACCTTCAAGCACAGCAAGTTGATATACATTAAATATGTATAGCTGGGCTGAAGAAATGGTTTAGCTGTTAAGGTGTTTGCCTGAAATGCAGAAGGACCAGAGTTCAATTCCCCGGTGCCCATATAAAGCCAGATGCACAAGAGGGTGCACGTGTCTGGAGTTCATTTGCAGTGGCTGGAAGCCCTGGCGTGTCCCCCCCCTCTGTCTGCCTCTTTCTCTCTCTGTCTCTTTCTCTCTCTCAAATAAATAAATACAATATTTAAAAAATAATTATAGCTTTTTATATGTTAACACCTCAATAAGGGTTTTTTTAATTAAGTTTAGCTCTTGATCATGTGTCATGTGTCATTTGAGCACTGCTCACAAGAAGAGAGTATAAGAATTCTTTATCAAGAGAGAAAGGACAGATGGTTGGACTGTTACAATCTACCTCTAGATTCTTGGCTAAATATCCCCAGTTGATGAGGCAAAACTGTGATCTTTGTAAACTGGGTGGGCTGAAATGTCAAGTAGTTTTCTTCTAAGATGGGGTGAACCTTCCCTTCGTCACTTGGCAGTTGATGCTTCTATGCTGGTCACTCAGATAACAGAGATGGGCTTTTTTCCCTCAGGGAACCTGTGCCGTTGCACTGGATACAGACCCATAATTGATGCATGCAAGACTTTCTGTAAAGTAAGTAGAACAGGATATATGGCTGAATATATTTTTCTCCTATGAAACAAAGCTGTAGGGGTTGGCACGTGTGATTAAGGCAACAGTTATTGTTACTAACATAGGGCCACTTCTTATTTTAATTTATTTTTGAAGATTTTTTATTTTAAATTTTATTTTTGAAATATATTGTTTGTCTTTTTTTTTTTTGAGGTAGGGTCTCACTCTAGCCCAGGTTGACCTGGAATTCACTATGTAGTCTCAGGCTGGCCTTGAACTCATGGCAATCCTCCTACCTCTGCCTCTCAAGTGCTGGGATTAAAGGTGTGCTCCACCACATATACATGATATTCATCCCCCATTACCTTATCTCATCCCCTCTCCCACTATTGTTGAACCCCTTCTTCCCCACTACAGCCCCTGTACTTTGATTTTTTTTGGTGACCCACTGAGTTTAATTACAATTGTTTTGCATGAGCATTGGGAGGCACATCTTGCCAGCACAAGGCTACTTACTTTCGGGTCTTCAATCCCTATTTGTTACTTGATATTTGATCAGGAGGCTTGCCCTCATTCATTGGACTTTCTTGGACAGTCACATCATGAGCACCTAAGCCTTTCAGGATTGGTTGTAAGTAAGTCATTCCTTCCAAAAAGTCACTCCTAACCTGTTTGCCTGGGCCAACAGGGTCACCTGTGGGGTGTGACCCTGTAACCCCCAGTGAACACAGGATGTGCACATGAGTGCCACAGCATAGTGTTGGTCATTAGATGGCACATGTACCCATGTGCTATTTTGTCTTTTCACTGGATTGTAACCTGCTGACCAGAGAGGTATCCATATCCAGGGCCAGGTCACCATGCACTAATTAGTAGCTACTCAGCCAACATTGGTTAAATTAATAAATAAAAACCTTAAAATGAAGAGAGATTACTTTTGGAAGTCAAATATGAAATTAATATATCATAAATAAGAACCGATATGCTAATTCTTGTTACTATGAATAATATTTACCATATCACTAGTATTTAATCATGGTTAATAGGTATTCCTATATATCAGGCTTAGTTATACTATCTTTATGTACTTTAATGCTATTCAAAATTTCTTATAAGCTTAATTTTCCACTAGAGTTAGTTTGGGCATACTGAAGTGTAAATTATTCTCTCATGCTATCTGACAATATTGCTTCTACATTATGATGTTCCAACTGTGGCTGCCCAGTTTAACACAACAGAATCAGTTTAACACAAGAGAATAGCCTTAAAATTCCTACTGACTTATTTGGGCTTTTTTCCCCACCTATTAGACTTCTGGTTGCTGTCAAAGTAGAGAAAATGGGGTTTGCTGTTTGGATCAAGAAATAAATGGAGTGCTGGAATCTCAGGAAGGACATAAGGTCAGTAGAATATAAGGTTGAGAAGCAGCTGATCTGTTCTGGGGAGAATAAATGGATGCCCAAATTGACTAATTTGAACTGAATCAACATGTTCCCCCTTCCATTTTCACTCTGCTTCTATATTTTAAAAACTCATCTTAAGAAGGGGCAGAGGGAAAGCAGAGAAGAGCAGAACAAGTACAGGCATTTACGGAGCATCCACTTGTTCTATAGCATAATTGTACAACTACATTTGATAACAATTAGTTGAGGATTTCAGAATCTTCAGTGTTCTGCACACAAAGAAATAATGTCTGAGATGACAGATATGCCAGTTGCCCTGATCTTAGCATTATACATTATGTACGTGTGTAGTGATGTCACACTCTACCCCAAAAATACATGCAACTACTGAGTCAATTGAAATTAAAAAGAAAATCTGTGGAGTCTAGGAAGTGATTCAGTCAGTAAAGCAAACACTAGAACCTGACTTTGATCCCCAGCACCCACATAGAAAGCCGGATATGATCATTCATGCTTGTAAAGCCCTGAGGGACTGGTCAGCCAGCCTAGAAAAAAACAAAAATAAAGGCCAAGTCCCAGGTTTAGTGAGAGACCTTGTCCCCAAGGAAATAAGGTAAAAGAACCATAGAGGAGGCCACCTGGCAGCTTCCTCTGGCTCCTCACATGTATGCATGTATGTATGTATGCATCTACACATATGTGCCCACCCATGTATACACCACACGCACAGCCCTAGCCAAGGAACTTTGTTCCTCGTTCCAGATTTCAGTTTCATTCCAATACAACAAGGAAAACACAATGCCCCTTAGCCTCTCGGTTTTTACAAAGTATTTTGAAGATGTTTCCAAGAGTCAGAAGCTAAGTGGAGATGTCAGAAAAAGGAAAACAGGCAGAGCCCATAATGACAAGAGAGGTCCAGGAATGGTCCCTTACATACTTCTTCCTGCCTCCTCTGCTTTCCCCAGACTTCAGGGAGAAAGTGCAGGGAGCTGAAGGGTGCAAAGACCAGGGCTGGGGAGGAGCCTTTGATGGGAGCTTAGAAATTGTAACTGATCAGCTGACTTTTTATATGCTATTTGTCTTGTCCATCCAGCTTTTTTTGTTTGACTGGTTTTTGAGACAAGTAGGCTGCCCTTAAATTCTATGCAGTTAAAGATGACCTCAAGCTTCTTAATCATCCTGTCTCTGCCTCCCAAATGCTGTTAATACAGGCATGTACTACCACAGCTGGCTTGTCCATCTGTATTCTTCCAGCCTCATTCCACAAAATATTTAAAGTAGAGGTACTTGACATTACAATATCATGTTTTATCTACAGTTTCACATTAGGTAACCTCAGATACCTGTACTCAACCATATTCTGAAAATATTAAAAGGGAAATCCCAAAAAATAATTTACAAGTTTCAAGTTGCATGATGAAATCTCACATAGTTTCTCTCTGCCTCACTTAAAATATGAATCACCCCTTTGTCCACTGTATCCACACTGTATACACTTCCCGGTCCATTTCTCACTTAGGAACAGTATTGCCATGCTTGTGTGTTCAAGTAACCCTTATTCTACTAAATAAAACCCCTAAGCAGAAAATTAGTGAGGCCAGTAGTCATGAAGTGAGTGCTTCCTTTAAGTGAAAAGGTCTTATTCTTCATACAATAAGGAAAAGTTGTGTGCTGAGTATTAGAGTGTGTTGCTAATATTTACAGTAAGAATGAATAGGAAAAAGTACAGTGTACATATGAACCCTGTGAGATTCAATACTGCCCAGAGTTTCAGGCATCTGTAGGGGGTCTTGTTACATATCCCCTGACAATAAGGGGCACGACTGTAACTTCAGGCATTTTCTCTTTTTCAGATAAGTCCAGAACTCTTCTCAGAAAAGGAGTTTCTTCCACTGGATCCAACCCAAGAACTGATATTTCCTCCTGAGCTAATGGTAAGGAAGACAACATCAGCTCATCCTGCCCTGCAGACAGCCAGGATGGGATATCAGGAAGAGCACTTCTTAAAGCTGATGGATAGATAGTAAAGACTCACCTGCATCATTACGTCAAGGTCTAACAGTGTGGACCAAAGAAGATGTGGGAGAATGGGAGTGGCCCCACTGTGAGGGGTCAGTGGCCTGGAAGACCCAGCGTGGTGTCTGTTACAAAAGGAGATGGAGATATGGTTTCTACTTCCTGTTATACTCAAGTTTGTTTGTCCTTAGGATGATTTGACAAAATTGAGTGTGTTTGTATATTATTATTAATATAGTGTTGCTAGTGTGGGATTTTTTAAACTCTTTATTGATAGCTTCCATAATTATAGACAATAAACCATTATAATTCCTTTCCCACCCTCCTCCATATCTCTGTCCCCTCTCAATTAGTCTCTATTTTGTTTCGATGTCATCATCTTTTCCTCCATTATGAAGGTCTTGTGTAGGTATTATCAGGCATTACAAACTCATGAATATCAAGGCCATTTTGTGTCTGGAAGTCTACATTGTAAGCAGTCCTATCCTTCTTTTGGATCTTACAATCTTTCTGCCACCTCTTCGGGAAGTGTGATAGAGATGTAACAGTGCTGAACCCTCCATTGTCATTTTTTTCTCAGCACTATGGTGTCTTTTAAGTTATTCCAGTCGTCACCACCATCTGAAAAAGAGAAACTTCTCTAGATAAGAGTGAGAGTAGCATTATTATATGGGTATGGTCATTTTAAAAAGTGCTTGTAAGGCAGTTTGTTGGGTATAATATATGCATTTAGCCAGACAACATCAGGCATTACTCCCCTAGGTCTCATGACCTCTCCCACCATAGGCTTTTGACTAGGTCTTCAGTACCAGGCATGTATTCCCTCCCGTGGAGGGGTCTCCAGTCCAATTAGAGAAGAATGGGTTTCCCCCACAATAGACCTGCCACTGTTGCACCAGTTGGCTCATTTTGCTTGTCTGGCCAGTCTTAAGGCTTTCAAGGTCCACTGCTCTTCACCACCACTGATGACTTCTCTCTCCCCTAGGGCTGCATGCAGCCATAGCTTTTTCCAGCTTTCTGTCAGCTGGTTAACAGGGAGGAGGTTTCCAGCTCAGCTCCAGCTTGATTTCTCAGTGACCTGCAGCCCAAGCATATAGGGTCTTCAGCAATAGGGTCTTACCATCTCATTCTGGTGAGCAACCAGGAGCATTGGCAATGGCCTATAATGTTTGAGAGCCTAGGGACCTCCCTGGCCAAAAACTTCCCGATGGTATCCCATCCCTGGCACTGAGTTTTTTCTAGTAACAATTTATACCTCCTTGGTGTGCCATTCTCCAAAGAAGTAGGTTTCCAGATGCTTATCAAAGCCTCTTAACTTTTGATTAACCTTCCTCCCACCCCTCCTTTACTCAATTCCTTCCCTTGACCCCCCTTATGCCATTGCACCCCCAGTAATCTGTTCATTTACTTACATATGTACAGTACCCTCTCCTTAAGTCTCCCCTGTCCTCCTTTCCTTATAGCTCTGTCTAGCTTTCTGGCCTCTTTGCTGACACTTATTCCAACTCACATACAAGTCTAAACATCCACATATGAGAGATCATACTGTGCTTGGCTTTCTGAGCCTGCATTATCTCAGTATAATCCTTTCCAGATCCATCCATTTCCCTGTAAATTTCATTTTTCTTTAATGCCGAAGAGTGTTTGTATATTATTAAAACATTAAAATGAGTTCCTTTGAGATGGAAGACAGCCAATCAGAGTTGCTGTTTCCATGAGCAAAGCACTCTACATTTAGGTCTCACCTTTTATTTTTTAGAAGACTTGTATTTCCTTCTTCTGTTTCTATAAAAAAAAATCAAGTGGAAATATAGGAATTTTGTTATAAGGCATCTCAAATCTGTTACTTTTTCAATAGATAATGGCTGAGAAACAACCCCAGAAGACCAGGGTTTTTGCTGGTGACAGAATAACCTGGATTTCCCCAGTGACCCTGACCGGACTTGTAGAAGCTAAATTCAAGTATCCTCAGGCCCCCATTGTCATGGGGAACACCTCTGTGGGTATGTATGTAGCTCCCTGGGACTTCTTATGAAGAAATCGAGGAAAGGCCTATGAGGGAAAATAGCTGTTAGAGACATGTTCTGAGGAAAAGCAGTCAGAGATAGCACTCTAGTCCTCAGGGCTCCATTTTCCCAGTATGGTCTAAGACACTTTCTGTCTTTAGATAATAATAGACCCCCGAGGCCATCCTGGAGCAGAGGAGTGCTCCAGGGAAAACTGGTGGTGACAGTGCCCAGGAGGCTGTCCTGTTCTTCCATTGGAGCACTGTTCGAGGCTCATTGTGAAACTGCTGTGTTTCCTCTCGTGGTGACTCAGTGGGGGTGATGTGTTTCACTCAGCTGCAGTTGCAGGGTCTTCCTGTTACACGTAGGCTCGGTTTGATGGCCTACCTCTTTGAGGGCTCCCAGAGTTTTCTCCAAGAGAATTTTGAGCATGCCATAATTTCCAAAGTTTTAAGGCTGACAACTGCAGGTTTTTTTTAAGTTTGATGAAAATCCATCTAGTCATTCTCTCTGCATGCAACTTGGCAGTAAACAGGCCAATAGAAAGAAATAGCTTGTACATATTCAAAGATCTCAGTTTCATCATCATTTCAAAATTAAAAAGGCAGTTAGCCCCATTTATCTCAGTTTTGTTTTTTCTCTCTCATCCTTTAGGACCTGAAGTAAAATTTAAAGGCATCTTCCACCCAGTTATAATTTCTCCTGATAGAATCGAAGAACTGAGTGTTGTAAACCAGTCATGTGATGGTAAGTCCTTCCGGCCCTTGCTTTCTTAGTTATGTCATTCATCAATTTCGTTACTTTGTCCAGCAGCCAAACAGTGAGAATTATTCCTAGTTAGAATATGCAGAGATTCTCTTCTCACGAGAACGGTTACACTCAGGAGGAGGCGCCAGAAGAATTCACTGTGGAATTCCACTAGATGTTGGCTCAATCATCAGATTTTTACTGAGAAACCTTCCTCTGTGCAATATCAGAGTAATGTAACAACCACTGAAGGAAGGTTTTATTCTGAGTGCCGGACAAAGATGAATGGGCCATTGTCTGCTCTCCAGAGCAGAGGCACAGGCAAAACAAACAAAACAAGTTTGTATATTAAGCAGTTAACAGACTGCCTTTTCCATTCCTGTAAAGAAAAATGACTTAATGACAAAGAGCAGTCATAATAATACAGATTTGAAAGACAGCTTCTGAAATCTAACTCTTGACTGTGACATACTGTAGCTGTTCTTTTCATCTGTGAAGTGGGCCTATAAACATCTTATGGCTTTATTAAAATTAATAGAGGTTATCTAAAGTAGTAAGCATGATGCTTGATAGAGTGAGTCCTCAAAGAATTTAGCCTTCATCACTTTTACTAACTCCATCACCACCCCCACCACTGCCTCCATCACCGCCATCACCAGTATGCAAAGCAACATGCAGCCAGTATAAAGACTCCATGTCTGTAACTTTAGTCGAATATTTTGAGGCCATCGTGAGGACATTGCATTACTTACATGAAATTTTATTTCAGGGCTCACCTTGGGTGCTGGCCTCAGCCTGGCCCAGGTAAAGGACATCCTGGCTGATGTGGTCCAGAAGCTTCCAGAAGAGAAGACACAGATATACCGTGCTCTCCTGAAACACCTGAGAACTCTGGCTGGCTCCCAGATCAGGAACATGGCTGTATGTATCTGGGAGCATGACTGTATATCTAATAGCACTAGACATTGGCATGCATCTCTTGGGTGACTAATATTTGACATTTCATTTTTGTGCTTTTTAATAAAGTAATAACTCTCCAAGCAGTTTCTTAATTTTCACTTTAGTTTTTTGCACTTTATAACCACCAGAAATGAGTTTTATGACTAGCAGAAATAAAAATAACTATTTCTAAAAGTCTTTAGGTGGCCACATCATGAGCAGACATCTGGACTCAGATCTGAATCCCCTCCTGGCTGTGGGTAACTGTACCCTTAACTTACTATCAAAAGGTAAGTGATGGGTCATACTTGGGGATTATTAAGCCTCACCTATTCCTCTACCCTTCTTTCTCCCTGGAGAGGCAAGAAGTCCAGTTTGGAAAAAGAGGATTCTCAATAATAGTAGTAATTCTCTCTTCCTTTCTAGAATCTGAAAAAGTAGGTTGTCTCTCAGTCTTGTCATTTCTGTGTGTTGGTTAATGCCCAGATGTGAGCTGACTATTGGAAGGAGCCATAAACTATGTTGGAGACACGCCTTGGGTGGCACAAGAGTGTTTGGCCCCCACAGCAAGCTTTAGGCTCCAACTTCATATTTGTTTTTGTTGAATGCCTGCAGGTCTTTTTCAGTTGAACGTCTGGGCCTCATCCTATATTTAAATTTATATTTTGTTATTGAAGCTCAGTGTGAGAATTTGATTTCCTTTATTCCAGCTTGTCCAACAATTATTCGGAAGTTCTAATTGGTCCTCCACAAATCTAGAGGGATTTTTTATTTACTATCTTTATTATGAATAAGCATATACATTCTATGAGCAAATCATGTGGTGGTGTCCCCATTTCCCTCCTCTCTGTCCCCTACCCACTGGGGTCCTTCCTCAGTGTGCATACTAGACCTGTCCATAGGTTGGGGGGTATGAACTGCACCAGAGGTAGCCAGCTTTTTCCCCCCTTTGTGTATTGCTGCTGAGGGGGGGGTAATGTCTCTGGATATTCTCCCCACCATGGCTCTTACATTCTATCAGCCCCTTCTTCCGCTCAGTTCCCTGAGTCATAGTGGGTGAGTTTTGAGTCTGCTTTATTGTTGAGATCTTAAGTATCTCTGGACCTTTGCCCTTGGTTGTGTTGGGTATTGTTGGTGTCTGTCTCCATTAACCTTTTGTGGGTTATCAGACTTGCTGTGGTGATTGGTCTCCTATTTGTCTCGTCACTTTCTCATAGGTTTCATTTGGGCCCTGTGTGAAGGGCAGGGGTAGTTTATCTCCTGCCAAGATTTCAGCCATCATCCAATGTCTTATTGGTGAAATTGAGTTGTCCCCAGCTCTCTTGTTGCCTTCTGAAAAATACAGTCTCCATCGGAGAGTGAGATCAATATAGGTCTAGAGGGATTTTTTTACTTAAAAATATCAGTTAATGTTCTATTACCTTATTGTTAAACACCTACTCCTTATATAAACTATTAGATCATCTTAAGAAAGAAAATTTAAATTCAGAGCTTTCAATTTAAGTAACATACCTTTGTTTAAAAAAAATTCCATAGAGAAAGGCAAAAAAAAAAAATTCCATAAGAACAGAGTTTTGTGATGGGAACAGCTTCTTAAGAACAAGTCATCTTATTATGGCTTTAAAATGTTCCTCCCTCCAATATATTGACTAAAGAATTGAATTCTTTAGATGATGGGAGGAAACAGTATAAGCAAACAAAATAACACTTCACTGCTTTATACATTTATTGAAGGGATTTTTAAAAATATTTTATTTATTAATTTTCAAGCAGAGACATACAGAGAGAGAGAGAGCACACCAGGGCCGCCACCTTGTGGGTCTGGCTTATATGGGTACTGGGGAATTGAACCCAGGGCCTTAGGCACTGGAAGCAAGTGCCTTAACCGCTGAGCCATCTCTCCAGCCCGGGATTTTTTTTTTATTCACCACTGTAGCCAATAGGGTTCTTGGTTATAAACAATAAAGGAAAAGCCTGTGTAGTGACTTGGTAAATATCAAAAGGGATAGTACTATCGTCTGCCTCCTGGCAGAGCTCTGGGTGACCTGTGCTGATTAGGAAGAGGACTGCTGAGGTTCCCTTCTACCTGAAATTTTGATATCTTCTGGGTGCTTTAACCTACAAGTAAGCATCTTAACCACTGAGCCATTCCCCAGCCCTGCTTTTGCCTATAAACAAGCATAGAATGCCAAAGAAAGGGGTTGAGGGACTAGACTGGATGGCGTTGAAGAAGAGCACTTCTTTCCCCAGAATGAATTGTTTCCTTGGGAATTTGGTAGGACTGTTTCCTAAGATTGGGAGGTTTGTTTAACAGACTGAAGATTCTATGGAAAGTGTGGTTTCTTTCCACAGAAGGACGAAGACAAATCCCTTTAAATGAACAGTTTCTCTGCAAGTGTCCCAGTGCGGACCTTAAGTCTCAGGAAATCTTGGTCTCAGTGAACATCCCCTGTTCCAGGAAGGTAAGAACATTTGTTTAGAACCCTAGTGTCACCTGCTTGCCTAGAGCTCATTTCCCCCAGTGTCCCTGTGCTCAGAAGAGTAACTTGTGTTTCTAGAGGATGAAAGTTCACCTCAGGAAGTGCCATGAGATCACTATGTCAGGCGTGTATATATGTATGGTTATTTTCACCCTGTCACACTTAGACTTTTATGCCCAAATTATTGAAGTCCTGGGGTTTAAACTTCAAGTTTGAATTTGGGGATATACAACATAGCCCATAAAAGATGTGATGAGGAAAAAAGATAGAAAAAGGAAAAAAAAGTCAGGCATGGTGGTGCACACCTTTAATCCCAACACTCGGGAGGCAGAGGTAGGAGAATCACTGTGAGTTCGAGGCCAGCCTGGGACTCCAGTGAATTCCAGGTCAGCCTGAGCTAGAGTGAGACCCTACCTTGAAAAACAAACAAAAAAAGGAAAAAAAAAAAGATGTGATGAGGGACCAAAAAATTCACAAATACCTCCTGGGGCTCAGTTGTCACTCGGTGTAGCTCTCTACAGGTCACCTTTTCTTTCAGTGGGAATTTGTGTCTGCCTTCCGACAAGCCCAGAGGCAACAGAATGCACTGGCAATCGTCAACTCGGGAATGAGAGTCCGTTTTGGAGACGGGGATGGCATCATCCAAGAGTTCTCCATTTTGTACGGAGGTGTTGGTCCAACCACCATCTGTGCTAAGAATTCCTGCCAGAAACTCATCGGAAGGTAACAGAACAGCCTTTCCTGTGGAGACCCAGAATGATAAGGAGAAAAATGCTTAGTATTGTTAAGTTTCATGGCAAGGGATTCCAGTAAGATTTCATAATTATTTCCATGCCTTGATTTTAGAGGATTCAGATGGCAGTATTATATAGTCTCTGCATGTGCATGTATGTGGGCACGTGAATATGTATGTGTGTGAGAGGAGAGATGGGGAAGAAAGAGAGGTCTCTAGTTGTACAGATTTGCATTCTTTATTATAAGGAAATAACTTACCATGATGAAAAATAGATATGTAAATTTGTTCTGTAATTAATTGCAAACTATATTTGCTCATTTGACTTCATAAATCTCTAGGTAATACTAACTACTAACATTTCTTAAGCATTTAAGGTAAACTAATAGAATAGTGACCAAAAAGCATGTGCTTTAAGCCTTTAATGAGCTGGAGTGCCTGGTCCAAATCTCATTTCATCATCTGTTAACTATGCGAATTCAGTCAATTTACTTAGCCTTATAATACTTCAGTTTGCTTATCTGTCAGAGATGGGAATTGTGTCTACCTTGTAGGATATTTACAAGAGTTAAATAAGGGAATATCCACACAGCGCTTGAAGCAGAAACTGGGATGCAGTAAATGACCTAGTTAGTAATCAATGGTTTAGTTACACCTGGGCTAAGAATTTTTCATGTTGAGAATGTCGAGCACTGTGAAAGCAGTCAACTGATTGACTTGAACTTGGATTACCTGACTAGAACTTGAACTCCAGCAATCATTTCCCATGATAAACTGGAGCTATTTGCCTAATGTATTAGCTGAACCTGTGAGACAAGGAGCCTGGTCAGGTTGAGTGTCCTCTGCCTCCCACAGGCCCTGGAATGAAGAAATGCTGGACATAGCGTGCAGGCTGATTTTGGATGAAGTCATCCTTCCGGGCTCAGCTCCAGGTGGGAAAGTGGAGTTCAAGAGGACCCTCATCATCAGCTTCCTCTTCAAGTTCTACCTGGAGGTGTTACAGATTTTGAAGATGATGGTAAATGGAATTGGTTGTATTCATTGCTTTTCTGGTACTAGGGCCTCTGGTGACACCCACTGGAGACACAACCCCTGCTGAGTAGCTGCAGACTATGAAAGACACCCCAAATAAGCACTTGGTCTGCTTAGGGAGGATGCAACTGAAAAAAAATTCTTTAAATAAATGTTATGGACCCAAAGTGAACTTGAAACTTATTATCTTCATTAACCCCACACTATAGCCAGCCAGTAAAACTAGACCAGAACCCATGACTCTTTGGGTAGTATGGAAGGAATTAAAGTGGTAACTTTAAATAGGAGACAAAATGCCCTCTTTTTTATAAACTGAATTAAATTTATTTATTTATTTGAGGGAGAGAGAAAGAAATAGGCAGATAGAGAGAATGGCCGTGCCATGGCCTCCAGCCACTGCAGACGAACTCCAGACACATGCGCCACCTTGTGTATCTGGCTTTACATGGGTACTGGAGGATCAAACCCGAGTCCTTAGGCTTTGCAGACAAGTACCTTAATGGCTGAACCATCTATCCAGCCCTAAAAGCCCTCTTTTTAAAAGATGATCTTCTCAGTATAGACAGAAATAATTAGGAACCAAAGGGTTGAATCAAATTTTTGAGACTGAAAGCTTGAAATCATGTATAAGTGACATATTTTACAAGATCATCTACAGTGGAAAAAAAATAAAGCCAATTGTAGACACTCCCTGTGAATAGCCAGCAGGTACAATTTCTTGGTGAATCAAGTGATAATAACTTAAAACTTCTGCCTGGAGTCTTGTCCTCCATTTAACTTCTCTCAAAAAATGATAGCTGTTGTTAGCTTTATTTTCAATTAATGTTATTTAAATTATAACAAAAATCAGTAAGTATATTGTTTAAAAGTCTTGCTTGCACAATCTTAAGTGACCACTGTTCTAAAGAATGTTCTTTCCAGGATCAGAGGGCGCCCTCCCGTTGGGTGATGGCAGGGTGCTTTCTTGACTCTTCTTTTTATCCACTTGGCCAGGTGGTACCAAGCAGCTTCGTGCACATGCACAGTTATGAACCTTGGCTCTGACTCTTTCCTTCATGAAGTTGTTCTTACCTATTTTCTTTAGCTTCTATCTTCCTGATATATTGGTAAGTGCTCACATTATTTAGGAAAGCATGTAAGAGAAACTTAAGAAACACAGAGATGGAAGTAGGAGACCACTGCATTCATGTGGCTCTTCTTACCCTGTGGGAGGATGGATCCCCTTCAGGGTTCATGCCCTGAGGTCAGGGAATTGCGTGTACTTCAGAGCTCTGGAAGGGTGAGCACTTAACTAGACTTCAAAGTCCAGATGCTTGCCGAGAATCATGCTAGCCTCCCTTCCCAAAATATTCTGAAACATTCTACATCATCCCAATCATCTCATTTTCAGGACCCAGGTCACTATCCTAGCCTGGCAGACAAGAGCGCTTTAGAAGATCTTCATTCCAGACATCACTGGAATACATTAACTTACCACGTGAGTAGCCCTTTATCTTTTTAAATTCAGAGACTGCATGTCTCCACTGTTTCTTGGTATAATTCTCTGTTGTTTGTGCCCTTATCTGGGGAGAAGATGTGATATGTCACCTCCAGGGAAAAGGTTTCCCAGGACATTTGGTGACTTAAGCTTCCCTTCTGGTAAACTGACAGCTTCCTCAATGCTAATTAAAATTTCAAAAGCAAGCTAGGGGTATAGTTCAGTGGTAAAACATTTGCCTAATAATATGTAAGGCCCTGAGTTGGATCCTAGTACCTCAAAACAAGAAAAGAAAAGAAAAGGCAAAACTAATGAGGAATCATGAATAAAAAAATAAATCCAGCAACGATAATCTTAAAAAATGCCTATTTTGATCTTAAAGGTCATGTCTTTTTGTACTGTGGCCTTGTGCCGTGGACATGAAGAACTGGCTAGTACAGCATGCTTTCTACCCTTGGCTTGATTCTTGAAGCACTGCCAAGGCCACATTCTTTGACAGGCTGTGGGCTGCTCTGTGCTCACTTCAGAGGACCCAGGATGAACCCCTGCAGAGCTGAGGGAAACAGTGGTGCAAATTTTGTAAGAACTGCTGCTTAACTTTATTTCAACATGAAGATATTCTCCCTTCTGTTCAAGTGGTTTCTCTGAGGAATTTTTGTGGAATCAAACATGAGTTCTAAGAACTGTCTTCCAGATTTCTTAATGAAGTCTGACTATTAGAGAGACCTGAATGCCTTGTAACTTTCAAACAGAATTTTCTGTCATAACATCAAGAAAACACCACCTGAAGCCGTCCTCTTGGTAAACTTGATAAGACTTGATGAGTATTTCCTTGAAATCACTATCAAGAAAATGATCGAGTTTTATTAAGTCTAGAATAGGAAGAGAGTTTTCAAAACATCAGCGAATTCAATCTGCTGATGGATGTAGTTCTAAAAGCTATAATGAACTCTGGAGTTGCTATGTACTCCTTGAGGTTTTAGGTCGAATATGTTCAAAAATTCAAATATGCCAAATTGCATCGAAAGTGAACATCTTGAAACTAAAATCGCCATCTTCCCCAGTGTTCTTTAAAAATATAACCTTCATAATCTTGGACTTAGGGATACCCTAATATTGCCTTGGCAGTGAACAGTTAAATAATGGTTCAATTCATCCAAAGAAAACTGATCGTCCTCCTAGGGGATGCTCTGGAACAGGATTGTCTAGATTTCAAGACAAAGCTTGGGGTGAGTTTCATTTTAGTTCGTCCTGTGTGTCTTTCACACACAGAGAATGTCCAAGCTGGGAGAGCTCTTAACCTTTGCAATGAGCGCTTCCTTAAGTCAGTTACTTGTTTTGAAAAGGCTTTGATACAGTGTGTTTAGTTTTCCATCACTGTAAAAAGAACCTGAGATATTTAACTTATCAAGAGGACAGGGTTATGTGGGCTCATGGTTTTGGAAGCACCAGTCCATGATTAGGGGGTCCTTTGTTTTCAGGACTCTGGTGTGGGGGCTGGATGGCAAAGGTGAAGGATATATGGAAGAGGAAACAGCCTCATGGCAGGAAGTAGGAAACAGGAAGAGACTGTGGTCCCACTTCCCCCAATGACCTAACATCTCTTACTAGGGTCCACCTTTTAAAGTATCGAACTCCTTCCCAGTAGCACCCAGCTAAGAACCAAGTATCTAACATATGGGCTTTGGGGGAACATTATAGATCCAACCATATTGTGGAGCATCAGAGGAGGTCACCCAGGTCTGTCCATTATGTCTTTTGGCCACATAAGCAGATGGAAGTAACAAGTACCTTTACCAGGAGATTCATTGCAACAGGCTGTTATATATATATATATATATATATATATATATATATATATATATATATATATATATATATATATATATATGTGAATATATAATACATTTTTACTTTTGGCTACTCTATCCTTTGGAATTTCCTTAATCTTTTGGCAGACCTCACACACAACAAAGATTTTTACAGACTTTTCTTTAAAAGTCTGTGTTTTATTATTGACAGTCAAAAGGGTTGGTGATGGAAAACTCCAGGAGCCTTTGTAGATTCTCATGTGTTCCTTTAGCATCCAAGTCCATGAGTTACCTGGAATTTTGCTTCTCAAGACAGAAACAGAAAGCCTCTTTGAAGTTTTTTAAGATGTGGATAATTTTTCACTCAAATGTTGTATAAGCTGAGAGCCAAACACAACATCATAGCACAGAACTTTGGGGGGTGTCTCACAGAGGAATCATATCTTACCATCTGTAGTGTTTCATTGCTGGATCTCTCAGAATCTTTTTTTCTTTTGGTCACATCAGTTCTCCAAGGAAAAGGAGAAGAGAATTGCTTAGAGCTCTGGACCAGGGGAACAGGCGAATGAGTTACATCTAAGGAGCTGGTGTGTGATTGGGGCTGCTTCAAATCCTTGCTCATCCCGAGACCCCAGATAAACATGAAAGTTAGCTAGAGAATATAATCTCATATTATCAGGGAGCAAGATTTAAATTCATTCACTTATAAAAATGGAATTTCCACTAGAGATATTTGGGATCTATAGTCCGAAAGTGAAAACACAGAAATGGCACCATGGCTCTGTATTCCAACTTGTCATTGGGTTACTGTCCTAGTGTTACCACAGAGAGTTACTGTTTTTACTCTCCTCCAATGGGTTCTGTCTTAGGCTTAAACTATGGGACATGTCACAGAGAGTTACTGTTTTTACTCTCCTCCAATGGGTTCTGTCTTAGGTTTAAACTATGGGACATGTGCATGCTATAATTAGTCACATTTCTCTATAGAAATGTAAAAATTATGTATTGGTTATTTATTAAACAGGATGTAGACCCAAAGCAACCTCTTCAAGACCCTATTGGCCGTCCCATCATGCACCTGTCTGGTATCAAGCATGCCACGGGGGAAGCCATCTACTGTGATGATATGCCTGTGGTGGACCGGGAACTTTTTCTGACTTTTGTAACTAGTTCAAGAGCTTATGCTAAGATTGTGTAAGTGTTTTTACTAATGATTACCTTTACATCTAACTCTACCATATTAGTAAAGAATAATGGTATGATGAGGGTAAGCCATTTTCATAGCCAATGTAGAGTAGTGGTGAAGTGGGATTGAAATGTGACATTTATCACTTAGTTTTCTATTTAAGAACTTTATTATCCTCTAACTCCCTGCCCCTCCTTCATCATCTGCCAGAGAACTATTGCTTTGGTTCTTGGATATGTCATTTTCCAACTAACCATATTCCCAGTGTTCTCTGAGCCCTATGGCTGCTCTGAAGAACCCTGTGTGTATTATCACTTAGGTCCATTGATCTATCAGAAGCGCTTGGCCTGCCAGGAGTAGTGGACATTGTGACTGCAGACCATCTTCAGGGTGTAAACTCATTCGCTACAGAGACATTTCTGGCAACAGATGAGGTATTACATTTTTATTTTCTGTTTGAAAATAACTTCCCTGTTTAACAGCACTTCATATTTTCTTAAAGATAGCATCTAATTTGGATATTATAAAAGATTCCAATATTCTTGGGAAAGCTATTATAAAGCATAAATATTCAGATATTGAATGAATTCAAGTGTATTCATTTTTACATGAATAATGTTAGCTGGTTATATAAAAGATGCTTTAGTTTTGGTCTTACCCAGTAGTAACACAGCATGCTATTAAGAAATATGAAAAAACTGACCGAAGGAGAAAGGCTTCCTAAAGTCATGGTGTGGCTGGTATGGGGGCCAGTGGATGTTGAAGCTCTAGGTTGGTCAGCTTTGTGTCTTCACCCTCACTATGGAGAGGCCTGAGGAAGTCTTTCTGATGTCATTCTGAGCAAGATACAAGGAGGTATTGCAGGCCTTGGGGCTGGTGGCTGCTGCCTGGGAAGTCTCCACTGGGATCATCCCGCCTGAGCCTAAGATGAGCAGAGCTCCCATACACCTCATGAAGCCTTGGTAGTCTGTTTCTTGGAGTCTTCAGCAATCATACTTGCCATGGGAAGAGTTTTACTGGCTGGCATCAAGTACTTCAAGAAAGAAAAGACAGAGAAACTGGAGAAGGAATGCCGGTAAACCAGAGAAGAGCCTTTACTTAGAGGACCTTTTTCACTCACAACTCACTGTTGGAGAGCCCCAAACTGACAAGGACTGCTTGGATCAGAGGGTATTGGTTTATTTTAACCTCACTCATTGTTCTGATGTCTACCCAGAGCTAGAAAAACATGCCTCAACTTGTGGATGAAATAGATAGTATTCCATCACTAACTCTACTTTTCATCATCCTTGACACAGACGAGGACATAGAGAAGCCATGGCAAACTATGTGAAAGTCTTCTCCAAAGCTGATTGGTCTGACTTACTTTCTTATTGCTGGGACAAAATACCCAACCAGGAAAAGCTTAGGGAAGGAAAGAGTTGATTTTGGCTTATGGTTCCATGGGGTAGAGTCCATCATGGCAGCAGGGCAGGAGTAGGAAACTGAAATTACATTGTCCAGCCATCAGGGAGGAAGTGGGGTTGGGGTTGGAGAACAGTAAGCATGGCTGGACCATAAAACCTCAAGGCCGCCCTCAGTAACATTCTTCCTCCAGTAAGGTTCAACCTCCTAAAGGTTCCACCATCTTCCATTTGAGGATTATTTAAATACATGAGTTTACTGGGTGGTGGGGGTGGGATTTATATTCAAATTACCACAACTGTCACCAAAGAAAGGATCAAAAGAGTGGCCAGAACATACAGAGTGCATTATAATGTCTACCCTGAGGATGAAGACTGCACAGTGGCTCATATAATAATCATGTACCTGGTTGGACCAGATGGAGAGTTTCTGGGTTATTTTTTTTTAGAACCAGAAAAATGCAGACAGCTGGTTTGATGGCTGCACACATGACATGTCGGTACACATGAAGAAGGGCTAGCCAGAGTGGTGTGCCTGAATACACAGCTTTCTTGCTAGATGGAGTAGACTTTGACTCCATAAGAGCTGGCATACAATACAATCTACAAAATGGCCTTCAGATCCTAAGAACAGCTTTGTAGACAGAATATAAACCTTGGGTTCAGCCAAACTCTTGGAACCAAGAAAATTGCAATCCAAAGTCTGCCAGGTGTGCATCATGAGTCCAAAAGACCCAGGCCAGCAGTGGAGAGCAGGCCTCACCGAGAAAGATCAGCAGGGAGTGTCACCCATGCCTCTCCCCCCAGACAGGGTCCTCAGAGCAAGTTTGCGGCCTGGCTGGTGCATTGGACCTTGCTCATACAGACTGTAGGGCTAGATGCTACAGAGAAGCATGTAATTTCCATGGTGCTCTTGTTTTCATCTTGGGTGCTTAGTGGCTGATATTAAGATAGGCTCTGTGCCAGTCAGAGTTAAACTAGAAAGCAGAGTTTAGTCTTCTTTGTAAATGAATGTCAGCTTTGCATTTCATTACCCTGTAAGTAGATGATGGTCTGACTACTGAAGAGGAAAAATCTATTATTTGGGGAAAGCTGTTACTTTGATTTCTATATAGGACTTTTTTTGGTAATTAAAAAAAAATAACTTAATGATGCCAGATATTCAAGTCATATGCCAAGTGGAAACAGGAGGATATTGATCATGAGTGTGATAGAGTACTTTTCTTTGTGTACCAGATTGTATTGCATATAAAATAAAGATCTTATCAGTTTGTACCAAAAAGAAATATGAAAGAATAGATGAGGCCTGGGGGGAGATGGCTCAGTGGTTAAAGACACTTGCTTGAAAAAATAAATGAACAGAGAACTATAACATTATTTGCAAATCTCTCCCCTGAGAATCCCTTGCTGTTTCGCCACTCCTAATGTGTCCAAAGTTCAAGTTTGAATTCGAGTGATGTCTCTACCATTAAAGACTTCCCTTGTTCCTTATCTAGAAGTTCTTTCCCTCTGAACTCATTCTCATTAATTCATACATATTGCCTTTGTGCTTATTGCCTTATTGCCATATGTCCCATGGGAATTTAATTTTTTTTATTTATTTGCAAGGAGAGAGAGAGAGAGAGAGAGAGAGAGAGAGAGAGAGAGAGAGAGAGAGAACACCATGGCCTCTAGCTGCTGCAATTGAACTCCAGATGCATGCACCACTTTGTGCACCTTGCTTTACGTTCATACTGGGGAATTGAACCCAGGTTGTTAGGCTTTGCAGGCAAGTTCCTTAACCACTGAGCTATCTCTCCAGCCCCCCATGGACATTTTAAATGAGCGTTTATTATACTTAAAAGTTTACAGTACAGAAGAGAGGCAAAATGGGCCTTTACACTGCGTTCCTTGCACTAGGCTTATTTATTGGTGTGCTTTCCATGTTTCCCCTACCTACCATACATAATTCCTCTACCAAGGATCCATGTTTGATTCACCTGTATATTCCATATACTGCTTTCCACATGGCAATATAATGCAGCAGAGAAAGTGCTATTCCTCTTGCTTAACTTCTGCTACTGTATCTCAAGTCACTGAAAACAACAATAAAGACAGTGTTCAGCAGGGTTTTTTTTTTAATATCTCAGACTTTTCAATTCAGTATTTACCCAAAAGAGCTACATAATTTGAAGCAGTCTCCACCTCTGGCTCTCACTGGCAGATTTAATTGATAAAAATGAAAACTTGGCCCTCACAAGTCTGAACTCAAGGTTGAAACTCCCCCAGGGAGAGCTGTGTAGCGCTGGCAGAGGCGATGAGAATTATGACCTTTGCATAAATGTTAACTAAACAAGCAAGACTTCCCACTGCACAGTCGCACCTGTATAGATTATGGGCATCTCAGGGGCCATGTGTGAATGCCACATCATTTGGTGGTTTGGTGTCTGTGGAGCGCAAGGAGCAGGGCAGTGTGAATAATTGCCTATGCTGCTTTAATTCCTTTTTAAACAATCATTTTTAGCACTTCATGACTTTTAAAAATCTTTTCTTGAAGAAATTGCAGATGCACACAAAAACAGAGAAGACTACTGGAATGGAGTCCATGATGCAGCCACCCAACTTCAACATGATCAACATGGCTGTCTTGTTTCATGTCTCTCTCCCCACTGACCATCCCCACCATACCCAGTGACACACTGCTGTGGTGTGTGCTGACTGTAACATGCTAAACAGCATTTCCCCTTCACTTCCTGCTCTTACCCTTCTCCTCCTCCTCCTTCTTCCTCAAGTGCTAGAACTTGAACCCAACGCCTTGTGCATGATAATCAAGTTCTATATGACTGAAATATCCCCCACACCCTATACCATTTTGTCTGATGATGAAACTCCTATGTTGCATTGCAAAAAAGACATAACAGTTTCAAGCAAATGATTAAGTTTGAACGTGACTCATGCCATAAGTGGAAGAGAAAACTGGACTGCCATAGTAACTACTCAGTCAAGACTACTGTTAAGCCTTTCGTGAGCATCCACATTTCTCTGTGGTCCCTGCAAGAGATCTTTAGTCTCTGTAGTCCACTGTCCCCACCTGCAGGCTCAAGAATATTGATGCAGCACAGGGGAAGGAACACTGTGCTTGGTCATGTTTTGGCTAGGGTCACTCCACTTCCGGTGAAGCCTGAATCCAGCACTGTCTGTGGCCAGCAGTGTGGTGTTACCATGCGAGAACACCCTTCCCAAGTTGCCCCCTTTTCTCTCTCTCTCTCTGGCTGAGATGAGCTGCAAGTTCTTGGCCCTCCCTGTTCACAAAGGCAGGAGCTGCCTGTCTCTGTAGGTCCAAACTGAGAATGATCTCATAGGCCTAGTGCTGAGTCAGCTGCTCTGGAGGCAGCCTCACCCTGCCTTTTACCTGGTGGTCAGCAAGCCAGCTGGTAGACGTGAAATCATTTACTGTGGGCGACAGCCCTGCACCAGGAGGGAGGGTCACAGTGAAGGAAGGGAGCGGATGTGTGGTTGTCTGCCCTCTGTCCTCCTCTACAACAAAGGTTTTCTGTGCTATAGGTATTATGTGTGGGTCAACTTGTCTGCGCCGTGGTTGCAGAGTCTGAGATTCAGGCAAAACGAGCTGCAAAGCAAGTGAAGATTGTCTACAAAGACTTGGAGCCACTGATCCTAACCATTGAGGTACGAGTTGAAGGTGGTTCCAGGCCAGGGACCAGAAGATCATTTATGAGTGGTCCAGACATTCAGATTCATTAGCCACATGGGTCCCCTGCCCACGTATGAATTTCCAACGGGCCAGAGGAGCTGTTGGAATGGGGGTGGGGCAGATTTCTTTGGAGTGCGTGGACTGTGTAGGAGTTGAGGAGACTTAAACAGAAACGGAAGCAGTGCTCAGAAGGAGGAAGGTGAGTGGAGTGGGGGAGAGCTCCACCCTGAAGCTGGGATTCTCCATCCCTCAGGCTCTGGCAGGTACACCGTGGGAACTGATATTCCATGAAGCAAATACCAGAGACACGACTTTTATATTCTTTAATGCATATCTTAAATATCCAGAGACATGGATCATAGGATGCCTGCAGGCATTTTGGCATCTCCAACAAATTGGAGATTTGCATTTTCTATCCTAATTTCTAGACAGAAGCTGAAAAATTATAGAGGTTGTAAGACTCATCTCCATGAAGTGATAGTGTTCGCCCATACACATTCCACTGGTTCTTATAATTTACCGTGTAATGAAAGAATGAAACCGCAGGAGTCGATTAGATGTGGTGCATACTGGCTGCATATACTCTGGTAGCAATGTGATCTTCACAACTTAATGAATAAGTTATTCCCTAGGTGACTAGCACAGCCTGAGGCAGAAAATGAGGGAACAACTTGGCCGAGATCAGTGCTGCAAGAACTTGGCATTGGGTGTGGTGTTTCCTGTCATGCTGCTTTATGCTTAGGACCAGTATTTTCACATTAAAATAAAATTATGTCAAGAAGATAAAAGCAAGACTTTTGTTTGTTTCCTTGGCCAGTTTCAAATTCATTTATAAGGAAACCAGCTTAGGTAATTGTAGGAGCATCTCTGGTTATGTGTACAAAGGTACTCCCACCCTGGCTGCCAGGGAAGCCAGCAGATTTGAGGTACTGAGGTAGAGACTTGTAGGTGGTCCCTGGCCTTGTGCAAATGAAGTGCTTGCCTCCCTGAAGGAGAGGCATGGGACTACCAGGCAGAGCCAAACACTAGTGTTCTGAGCTAGCATTTATCTAACACATTATGCCATGAGGCTCTCTACATGTCTCATTTCACAGCTCTGTGGGAGCTGTGTGTGCCTCTGTTACAGATGCACCCCAGAGGTCCACAGACAAACAGCTACTACGTGGAGAAAATGAACATATGCCTATCTAGGTCTGACCCATCTAAGTGGCCTTGATGACCGAAAAAAAAGGGGGGGGTTTACTGATCAAAGAGAATAATCTTCCTGGAAAAATCCTCATTCCATTCCACATCCCCCAGGTTCCAGGGGCTTCAGAGCATACCAGTGCCTTTGGAGTCAGAGGGCACATTGGCCTTTTTTCCTTGGGGAGTCTGAAGCCTGGTTTGTAGCTTAGCTCCTCAGGCCCTTGGGGGTGGGGGGACAGCACTTGGGTTCCACATCAAGGGAAATGCTACGCAAGCTCTGCTGATTTACCAGAAGGCTGGATTTCTTACCCACATTGCCTTGCTCTTCTCTTCCCCTCCTAGGAAGCTATACAACACAAGTCATTCTTTGAGTCAGAAAGGAAACTGGAATCTGGAAATGTTGATGAAGCATTTAAAATGGTTGATCAAATTCTTGAAGGTAAAACTTTCTGAAAAATTGAATGATAGGGAAGCAACCAGATTTCTGTACATTTAGTTTAGGCTTCCTTTGCCTTCTGGAATCACCTGACAGCCTCCATGTGTGTCACCCTTCACTGTGTGGCTGTTCCAGATTTCGGGGTCCCCAAAGACGAGGAGTCAAAGCGATGCAGTCACATTAGGGTCTTTACTGCAGGCTCGAGCCAGGACTCTCTCTCTTTACCGATGCAGTGGATCAGGGAGAGGAGCCCTGAGCCCAGAATTAGCAGGGTTGTTATAGTAATTTAAGCAGGGGTAGGGGGTTTCCAACTTGTCAGTTACATGATTGGTTGACATTTAAAAATTGCTTAGCAAGTACATAAAGAATATGTTTTGGCTATATGTGATGAGTTGATACCACAACATCTTGACCTCATACAGTGCTGTGTAAGCTAAAGAAATGGGGTACAAGAGCAAAATTTAAAACTGAGTACGTGGCAATCATATAGTTTCAAAGTCACATGACAACACACATGAGTCAAAATAACTTTTCAGAACACAGGCAATTTCCCAAAACATGCATGTAATTTTTGTTGTTGTTGTTTTTCGAGGTAGGGTCTCACTCTAGCCCAGGCTCACCTGGCACTGTTGTCTCAAGCTGGCCTCAAACTCATGGCGATCCTCCTACCTCTGCCTCCCAAGTGCTGGGATTAAAGGTGTGTGCCACTAGGCCCAGCTCATGCATATAAATTATTCTTGCACTTGGGTTGCCCTGCTCATTGCCCAAGGCGACACTCTAACCTAGTATAAACTATTTTCTGTTTTATCTTCAAGGACTCCTTTCAGCAAGATTTATTTTTAAATGGCTGTGTTTATGCTAAAACCATGTTATGCTTTATTGGGGTCTTATTCTCACAGCTGCTGCTCTATCGGGAGCTTGGTAGTGGTTTATGCATAGTGACATCATGGGGGACAGCTTGTTCTTTCTGGCAGCTTCCTTGACTTCCAAATATTTTCTTATCACAGGTGAAATTCATATGGGAGGTCAAGAACATTTCTATATGGAAACCCAAAGCATGCTTGTTATTCCCAAAGGAGAATATCAAGAAATTGATGTCTATGTGTCCACACAGTTTCCCAAGTATATACAGGTAATATTAGGCCACTGTCAAGATGACATGTCTGATGGTTTCTTCCATCAAAATGTACCAAGAGCAGTTAGAGACTCATTTCCTCAGGGACTGAAGAAATACTGAGTGTACTGATTTGGCCATTTGTAGTCATATAATTCCCCAACTTTGAGAAGAGTTCTATTAAAGCAAAGGGCCTCTTGTTTGTGGATCGGTAACTTAAAAATCAGTTATGCAATCAGCAGATCTCTTTTGATGTGCTCTTGGCACTGTTAAGAAATACAGGACAAACAAACAAGGCCTACCCTTTGAAGCTTATATTACCTAATTGCCAAAAGGTTAGGAAGCAGTATTAGAAAAGACAGCCAGGCACAAACTCAGCAGAGGCAGGAATTAAGAGAAAAGGGAGTTTGTTAAAGCCTAGAATCACTCAGGAAGTCTTAAAAAAGAGAAGCAGCTTTAAGTTTGGCTTGATAGTCGAGTGAGGATTGTCTAGATGGTAGAAGAGAGGGAGGCTATTTTCAGGCAAATTGACAGTAAGATCAAACGTGACTCATCCATTCACTCAGCTGTCTCTTCTGCAAACATATGCCTCTGCTCCATGTCCCAGACACACCTACAAGAAAGGAGACTGGCATGATGCCTACCTGAGCTCAAATACTTAAGGTTTAAGCACCAGGAAACAAAGCAGAGGGATGTTGGCTCAGTAGATTCTAAGAAGCCAATGGTGTTACGAGGACAGGATGTTAGGATATGGACAGTAAGGCCTTGGGGAAGATGGATCATTAAGAAGGCCTGGAAGAACTCTGCTCTGTGCTGTTCTGCTCCTCACTCCTTGGGTGACAATGAACTCATCTACCTCAGGCTCCCCCTCAACAAAAATCAGTTAAGACAGAACAACCTATAAATGTTAAGGATGTGCAAAGAATGGGACTTTTATAGTAACCCAGTAGCAACATGCAGAGCACTTGTTTTCCAGGGAAGAGAGTTCCATATAGGAGATAGATCCAAGCTGGGAGAGATTTGGAAAGCCATGAAATCTTACTGGGTCAGGAAACATATCCCTGGGGATTAGTGTGAAGAAAATACATAGGATACAGTTCTTAGAGGAAGCACAAAAGCCTCACAAGCACAAAAAATTATCTCACCAGCACTGAAAGAATGACTTGATATTAACGAGAGTTGTGGGAATGTTTTTGAGCCAGAGAGATATCAGTGAGATTGCAAAGTTAGTGATGCTTTCCTGCCCTTTAGCATAACCACACTGCAGGTCATATACATTATGGAATCAAAAATTGGAGTGGCTCTAGTACTCCTATTTAAGTTGTGGGTATGCTATTGATATCAGGTCACAAGTCCTGCTGAAGATGGGTCAGATTCATGAAAACTGTTGTCACACACAGGATATTGTTGCGTCCATCTTGAAGCTTCCGGCAAACAAGGTCATGTGTCATGTAAAACGTGTTGGTGGGGCATTTGGGGGGAAAGTGATCAAAACCAGCATCATGGCAGCCATCACCGCATTTGCCGCCAACAAGTAAGTGGAAGGAATCTGCTCAACAGATATGATGAAGTCATACTGGCTGAAGGGAAAAATCTAGACCAGGATTCTGTAAAATCACACGTACTATATAAATAAAGAAACAAGCGGCCTGCTTATTAAACTTCTTCATCTTATATTGTCAAGCTATGTGCTGTAAGAAACAAGATAAGAATCAGTTACTGAACAAAATTAAATCCACTGCAAAAATATTATAATACCTGGGAAGTCAACAGAAATAGTCCTGAATGAGTGGAGTTACTTGTCTTTAGCACCTGTTACTCTGAGCTGTATATGTACATATGCATAGACCAGGCATATGACCTTGTGAAACACATACATACATACATACACATATGCATATTTGCTTGATTTAAATAGATGCATTTTTGGATAAATTTACATTTATTTATCTTTATTTATTTATTTATTTATCTTTTGAGTTTCTCAAAACATTACCAGAGGAAATTGTCTATGGGGCAGGCACACCTAGAAGGTTTAATTTCTTTGCAGAGCAATATAGCTCAGTTCTTATATTCAGGAAGCAAAAAGTCCTGGATTCCAGACCTATCCATTTGGGGAGCACTTGGCAGTTAGTTCTCACCTAAACTCTACTTGGCAAGTGGACCCCACTTTAGACTTGTAACCAGTCCAAAATGTGGCCTTAGAAGTGTCCGCCTGTAGCAGAGGGTGTTCTCACAGTAGGAAATACCCTCTAGCAATGTCCTGGAGCCTGTTGCACAAGTCATGAATGCCAGGTTCTGAGGCCACTGGATGTGCTGGGGGTGGTGGTGGGGGTGGGAGTAGTCCTGGAGTTCTGTAGTGTGCGGGGATGCTCTTTAGCTCTCACAAGGATTTGTGTACCTACTTGGCAAGAATTTACCTCTTTTGCTTTTTTCCTGTTTCAGACATGGCCGTGCAGTCCGCTGCATTCTGGAACGAGGAGAAGACATGTTAATAACCGGAGGCCGCCATCCTTACCTTGGGAAATACAAAGTGAGTAGAACAGCTTGGGGTGTGGATTTGTGTTGTAAAGAGAACATTATGTAAATACAGAGGGCAACATTGAGCAATAGTTTGGTGAGGAATAGCAGTGAAAAAAATCAACAAATAGTACTTCTATTTAATTTTCTATTCCTTGTGATGATTTTAATTTCTGCCTGATTTGACAAAGCTCTTCTGCTTTCCTCAAAGATAACAGTTTGAGAGAAGGTACTGGGCAAAATGGTACTAGCTAGAATTGCCTATTACAGAGTGAATAATTGGAAAACCTGTGACTATATATATCCATGAAAGTAGATCTAATAACCATACTTCTTCATATAATAGAGGTAAAAATAGAGTAATTCCCATAACAATAGTGTTATGTGAAATTGCAATAATTTGCAAATGGTTCTTCATTTTTAATAGATCAAGAGTATTCTTATAAAACTGTGCCCCAGAAATTCCTAGAAAAGTTTCTACAGCAGAAAATAATTGTTCTTTTCTTGATTCTTTTACTTTTTAAGAGATAACTTTTTATCTCCCAAAGTTGGTTATTCTAATAAATAACTGAAAACAGAGTATTAAACCCTTATAATTTCTTGTTCAAGTTACAGCCCAATAGAGCCTGAATGTTGTGGGGGAGGGGTGGCAACTGCTTCATAAAATCATTCAGACTCAGCATTCCCTTAGATTGCACTGTCTAATATAGTGGCCCCGAGGTACAAAATGTTTATGTAAGTTAATTTAAGCAAAAAATTAAAATTCTGTTCCACAGTTACATTAGCTATATTTCAAATGCACAGTAGCCACATGTGGTTACTGGCTATCACACTGGGCAGTGTAGACACAGACCATGTCCAGCATCTCAGACGTTCTAGTAGAGCTCTATCCAGGGTCTCTGAGTCCCCTTCAAGGTCTTCTGCAGCAGACAGCAGACAAGGGAAGGACGAGAGTGATATGGGAGATTCCCTGGATACCAGGCCTGTAAGTGGTGGACTTTGATTTTATCAAAACATCTTCAGTATCAGCTTTGCCACCTCCCTGAAGGGGTGGCTAGGAAAAGTAGTCTGACTGTGTGCCCATGATGAAAGAATACAGAGGTTTTTGAATGTGTTGCATTGATACTACCACAGTAGGTGTGCCTAGGTGCATATTTTTAGAAGCTAATAAACATATCTATTTTACTCTTAAGCTGAAATTTTAATCTAGTTCAAAAAGATTTAGTAAACTATGTCCTGAGGGGATTACTTTTTGGGAAAGGAACAGGCAATAATACTTATACATATGATATCATTAAGAAAGCAATGAAGATATAATAATTACAGGTCAAAGATGGAGCTCGTGGAGTAAGGCTGTGGGGGAGATGATTACAAGTTGGAGATTGTAGGAAGACTTCTTAGAGAAGGTGAAACACAAACAGGGAGTAGACAGAGAGTAAGAAAACAGAGCAGGTGGGAGGACTAGTGAGGGCAAAAATGCAGAAGTGAGGGAGCATGGTGTGTTCCATGCAAAGGAGGAACCGAAGAGGGCGAGTTCAAACAGTGCTTACTGGAGAGAAGTGCAATAAGATCGGTGTGTTAGGTGCTGCCAGGCTGAGGAGGGCTTGGAGTCCCAGAATAAGGAGATTAAACATGATCTCACATGAAAAAAGGAGACTGATGAGACCCTTAGTCAGTCACATGCTGTAACTGAACACGGTTACTTTGGGGATGATAGTTTGGTGACCTTGCACAGGAATGGTCTGGAAGCAAAGAGAATGGAACATATGGACCAGCCAGAGGCAGAATACATTTACCCATGATGCAGTTGGATGTTAGATATGGTAGGAAGCTGTGCAACAGATGAGTCCAAAAGCCTGCATTAGATAAAATAAAACCATGGTTTTTGGGAAAGTTGGCAAAATACAATGGAGAATATGACCGCAAAGCATGTCTTGGGGGTTTCTGAGAGAAAAAATAAAAACAAGCTAGAAGGTGGGACCAGGCTGAGAGGAAGGACGAAGATGATCTTGTTTGTGTGAGTGTTGGGGAAGAGGTGTCAACAGGACATTGAAACAGTAATGTCCTTCACCTGTATGAGAATTAGTTGAAGAAACTGGATAATAGTTACAGACGCCCTCATCGTGGTAGTGATTCAAGCTGTAAGAAAATAGCATTTTCTGATGAAAAATAACATGAGAATAGGAGATAATATTCATAGTAGTATCACTAATGCTTTATGCATAGAGCACCTGCTGTGTGTCAGTCATTGGCCTGTATGTCCATGCATCACCTTATTTACTTCCATCTCACAGCCAGAGAGGTGACATAGCTTTCTAAGGCAACTAAGCTAGCTAGGTGTCTGAGAAACATCTGTCAAATGGAAGGTCATGAAGAATTTTCCAAATGTGGAGAGTTTCCAAGTGACCAAGCAACTTTCTAGAGACTTCACCCCCAGAGCGCATATCAAAGGTCAGCCCTCTTCCCCCAGGCTGGGTTCATGAATGATGGCAGAATTCTGGCCCTGGACATGGAACATTACTGCAATGCTGGCAGCTCCCAGGATGAGTCATTATGGGTAAGTGTCTTAACAGAAGTTTAAGTTCTTCAAAGAGAATTACTTACAATGTTCTTTGTGAGGGCTGCCTTGTGCATTGTAGGATGCTGATTGCCATCTTTGGACTGTAGATGTCATTGGCACCCCATTTCCCAGGCTTCACAGCCAAAAATATCTCTTCATGTTCCTAATCACAGACGCTGGGATTTCCTCTGATTGAGGACCAATGCATTAGAACAAATACCAAAACTTCTTTATTTCTGTGTTCCAGGGTGCCACATTCTATAGAGCCAATGCTTATAAACATTACCAAGGTTTTGGGGAATATTTGAAACTTTAAAAATGCATTTGCTTTAAAATTTGAAACTGAAAACTAATCATTTTTTTTTCCAAATCCCTTAAAACCAAAATGCATTGAATTGGGGGACAGCCATTTCCAGGCTGGTTTTGGACTGAGGCCCTAGGATGCTAGAACAGACGCACAGAGGGTTTCTCATACGAATTGTGGATTTCTTTAGGTGATAGAAATGGGACTTCTGAAAATGGAAAACGCTTACAAGTTTCCCAACCTACGCTGCCGGGGTTGGGCCTGCAGAACCAACCTTCCATCCAACACGGCTTTGCGTGGCTTCGGCTTTCCTCAGGCAGGGCTCATCACTGAAGTCTGTATCACAGAAGTGGCGGCCAGATGTGGCCTCTCCCCTGAGCAGGTAACATTAGTCTCACATGTAATAGGCATTGATTATCAGATGGGCAGTCTTTGGTGATCATTCAGAGGGTTGGACTTGAGATCTAAGAGTTTTCCCAGGCAGCTAGTGAATACAGAGCTCAGTGCTTTGAAGCTGAGTGGTCCTCAAAAATCCTGGAAACAGATTTCGAGATGCAAACATTGGGATTTTTTTTGCCTGTTTGTTGGAGGTTATATTAGTTCATTTTCCACTGTTATAACAAAATATCTATATTAACATACAAAGTTGTTTGTTTAGCATACAGTTCATGAGATTCAAGAACATGGTGCTGAGTTTTGCCTAGTTTGGATGAGGATTGCATGGCCGGTGGCCCGGGAGGATCCTAAATCAGGGAGATCACCTGGCAAGAGAGGAAGGGTTGCAGTTACCCTCCCATTGCTGGCACAAATGCCCAACCAAAAGAAGTTGGTGGGAGGAAAGGGTTTATTTTGGCTTATAGTCTCAAGGGGAAGCTTCATGATACCAGGGGAAGTGTGGCATGAGCAGAGGCTGGACATCACCTCTGCCACAGCAGGTGGCAAACAGCAGCAGGAGAGTGTGCACTGGCAAGGGGAAGCCCGGCCCCAATAACTCACCTCCTCCAATAAAGCTCCAGTTCCCAAATTGCCTTCAGCTGGGAAACAAGCATTCAAAACATGAGTTTATGGGGGACATCTGATTCTAAGCATCACAGGAAGCCAGAGAGAAAGTTCAAGGTCAGACTCATTCTTTTCTAATAATTCACTCTCAGGAACTACCTAATCCCTTCAGAGGGAAGCATCATCAATGACATAGCCATTTCCCTCTAGGCCTTCCCTCTGAGAGGTTGCAGAACCTCAGACACCCCCGCCTCAAGCTCACCAACCTTTGGTGGGGCAAACCACATCCAAACCATAGAAGGGGTGTAGCTATCACCAAAGCCTACCAAACCCCTGTATCTTTGCTTACCTAACATCTCAGGCAACTGTCATCACATTTCAGTGGATATGTGATCAACTTTCAGTCCTTCATGTCTCAGCCTCAGCTTCATTCACCAGTTAGGTAGGGAAGACATGCCGATCCCTCTCTCCTGCTGGGACAGGGAGGAAAAAGAGGAGGACTTGGGAGAGCAGATGGCCTCTCCCCAAGTGACCTCAGGAAAATAAAGAGGAGATCCATCAAGGAGGACACCTGGCATTCATCTCTTGCCTCCACATGCACATGTGCCCACACCTGTTGAAACAGGTCTTTTTGAGGATGACAGAGCCTCATCACAGCTCTTAGGTGGCTTAATTCAGGAAGTTGGGTGCCAGACTTGCAACTGTCACCCAGATGTCACTGAGTCAGTGACTCCAGGTTTTCTGTCCTGAAAACTCATTAATGAGTCTCAGAACAAGGATGAGTTTGAAAGAAGCTGTCACAGAGAAAAAGCAAGTTTAGAAAACAAAAGCTTATTGTACAGCAAACTTCATTGTATACAGAAGCAGAGCAAAGAGCTCCAGTCCAGGGAGCTTTCATACAGGAAAGGACTCAGACCCAGGCTGCTAATTGAAAAGTGCAAGAAGCAAAAGTAAAAAGCCCTCTACAACAGAGAGAGGGGTTTCTAAGGCCCTCTGAATTGGAGAAAGAAGTTGATTTTGAAAATGACTGGACTGAGATATGGAAAAGTGAAGTTCTGACCCAATCATCCATGTGCCTCCTCTCAACCAGGTATCCTTCTGTGATCCTTGGGTGATGGGGGTTAGAATTTAGATAACACCCAGCAAAAATTCCAATGCACCCCAAAGTTTAAAAGACTATTCGAGTTCTTGTCTATAAAGTTAAAGAATTAAAATCATAGACAACAAGATAATAAGGTATAGTGCTGAGACTGGCTTTGTTATTTTTCCCAAAGCCTTCCTCTTATCTAGCCAGCTTGGCTGTCTCAAACCCAGCTGCGAGCCCTCCTGATCTTTATTCTCAGTGCTTTAATTTTGTTGTTTGAACCCTAATATTCACTTTAACCAAGGCAAGGAAAAAAGACAAATCTGCTGGTTTTCAAGGTCCTTTCTTTCCCTATCTACCTGACAAATGTCTTCCTGTTACTCTCCATCAATGCGATCCCGTAAGTGTAAGAACACCACACACACACACAACACAACACACAAACACATGCAAAAAATACCGCTTTCCCTGAAATGTCATGGCTCATTAATTTCCACTTTCCCCTTATAATGTCTTGAGAAGTTGTTAGAGGTGGGTTGGAGGAAGTGCTTGTCTTTAAAGGCCTCTGTCAGCTTGCAGAGTGAGCTGGCCACAATTGTGACAGTTTTCTCAATGGAGAATGAAAGGTACTTGGCATCTTTTCCTCTCAGCTGAGGGGTCTCAGTTGCCAATACTTGGAACACAAAAACAATTCTACCCAGGGATTCAGACATCTGGGGATGGAATCTTCTATTTTGTTTTAACTCCTAACCAGTGGTTATTTAAGATAATGTCCCTGCTTGTCTGCTTTGAAAGTGAGTATTATCTTGCCATAGCATTTGAATAATTCAAATCCCATAGCCTAGATAATTTTCAAAAGTTACCCACAAAAAATGTGGGAATGTATCTGGACTGTGTTGAGATACTGGAATATAATGGAAGAATTCCTTCCTTTGGACTTGCACAGGAAGAGGATAGAGACGAGTGAGTCTAGCATAGTTTACAGGGCTCTGAGTGGAGGATGAGGAAAATGCCATGTCTTGTGAAGGACTTCAGCAAGGACCTGGCTTGGACCTTTCAAGATGGGCAGAATTGCAATAGAAGAAAAGTAGGTAGATGAGACTATGCCAAATGTCCCCACGCTTTTTAACCTTTTCCTTTATAGGTATAAGGAAATTGAGGCAGAAGATAAACAGACTGAGCTCAGACAAGGATACCTTTATTCAGCAAGGAGCAGAGAGTAGACAGCCATATCTGAAGTCATGTTCCTGTGGATAGCTTTTATGAGCGTATTTAAAGGACTTTTGGTGTGATATGCGCTTCACAGTTAAAGTTCTTCCTAGATAAGGGATTCCCTAAGTGACAGTTTATCCAGAGGCATATAAATGTGGATTGGGCTGGTGTTAAGCTCTTTTCAAAAGGGGCTTAACAGAGGTAGGATACTTCAGATATGTAAAACATTCTCCTTGAGGTGTTATCCTGGGTAAGTTTCTGTGTGAAAACATTTTCCCAGGCTCAGATCTCTTCCCTTCAATAGGTTCGAACAATAAATATGTACAAGGAAATTGATCAAACACACTACAAGCAAGAGATTAATGCTGAGAACCTCATCCAGTGTTGGAGAGAGTGTATGACCAAGTCTTCCTACTCCACAAGGAGAGCAGCAGTGGACAAATTCAATGCAGAGAATTACTGGAAGAAGAGAGGGCTGACCGTGGTCCCCCTGAAGTATCCTGTTGGTATTGGCTCAGTAGCCCTTGGTCAGGTCAGTTCTCCAAACACATGTGGGAATGCCATGGGGAAGAGGCCCAAGAGAAGCAGAGGTGCCAGAGAAACCCCCTTATGTTGGATTAGCCACCTGATTGCAAGGCTCCGCTACTGTTACACTTCACTCCAAGCTTTGCTTGGTCAAGTTAGAATTGCTATGGAAGAGCAGAACCCTGCCTGCGTTGCCACCATTGATGAAAAAAAATGTTCTCACTGGGAAATTGGAGGATCTGAGGTTTATTCCCAGCCCTGGTCAGAAGCAGCTGAGACAATAGCTCTGGGCCCTGGGTGATTCCGGTGTAAATTAAGAGGGTGGGGTGGCAATGGTCCCTAAGACCCATCTTCCAGATCCTGAGATTCTGTGTCTCTAAACATGAAACAGATGGGAAGCTGCTCCACTGCTTTGTGGTAGATGGGATAAAATAAACCTGGAATGATAAAATGTTATTTAACATTTTATTCTATTTTTTTACTTATTTATTTATAAGCTGAGAGAAAGAAAAGAGACAGAGAGAAAGAGAGAGAGAAAGAGAGAGAGAGAATGTGTGTACCAGGGTCTCTAAGCACTGGCAAATGAACTCCAGATGCATGCACCACTTTGTGCATCTGCCTTTAATGAGTATGGAAAATTGAACCCAGGTGGTTAGGCTTTGCAGACAAGTGTCTTAACCGCTGAGCTAAATTATATAACATGTAAAAACGATCTTAGGAGTGTGTTCACCTCCTAAGTATGACGGGGGGGGGGGCTCTTATTATTGATTCATTAAGTAAGCCTCTTGTTTCCACCACTTACATGTAACAGCTGATGAAAGACTGTACGTAACAGAGATGGGCACTCCCCTGACCTGTGTTCTTACATATATGCATCTCCATATACACCATATACACACATCCACAGCAGAGTCCTCACATCACTAGGTTGTCACACCTTCTGGCCAAGTCATGAGGAAGGCACAGCAGGTGTGCTAAGTGAGAGTAGAAGCAGGGGTGGGTGGAGCCAGGAGAGGAGCGTTAGTGTGTGTGTTAGGTGTTGAATGAACTAGGAGAGCATGAAAAGTAGGTAGGAAGGTCCCTTCCCCATGTGTTCCCCTGACTGGTGGAAGCCGAGTTTGGTAGGAATGTGGAAGGCACATGGAAGCTTTGAGAAGCATGGCAAATGGTTGTCTTCTTGCATCCTTCTCATTCCTTGCCTGTTTCAATGGGAAAAAATGAATACAGAGTCACTTAGTCATCTGTACAAGGTTCATTCACTCAGATGAGGGAGAGTCAGGAGGCGATGTTCAAAAAGGCAGCATGGTTATTTAAAAGAAAGGGAAGAAAAAGCTCCCACTGGGAAAAGGGCTTGTGTTCAGTGAACTTTGATAGACACTTTGGGGGGAAACGTACTACTATCCAACTGGCAGCTAGAGGCCAGTCTGGCCATCTGTCCTTGAGCAAACTGGACAGGCTCACCAGGCAAAACAGTGTCCACTGCCCGTGGATCCTGTGGAATCCTGAGTAAACAGGCCAGGCTGCCTATAGGTAATGGTGGTCATTGCTTCATTTCTGGCCACTACCATAGACCAGCTCAGTCCCATTTCCTCATCAAAAATTTCTCAAAAAGTAGGTCGAAAATATTAATTATTGAGCACCCACTATGTTTTAATTCTGTCCAGATTTTATTTCACTATACCCTCAGGGAAACCTAGAAGGTTTGTGTCCTCATTTTAGCAACAAGAAAACGGAGGTTCAGGAAGTTTCGTGACTTGCCTGATGTTCCACCGCTGGTAGAAGGTGGACCAGGGCTGGGACTCAGGTCTGAGAAGCAGCCAAAATTATCTCCTCATAGCACCCTTTGATGGGAACTGAGTCAAGATTCAGCTGACCAGAGAAGAGACCAGGCAAGAGCCTACAGTGCAAGTTCATGATTGTAGGAAGCCTCCACCATGGACTTTCTGTTCTTGAAAGCTTTGCTTGGGGCTGAATGGAGGGATTTGAGGTCAGCCATAGGCTACTTCCTAGAGGACACCTACTGAAAGCCTGTATTCCAATGCAAACCAAGAAACTAGGGTAAGAGTCACTTCTCCAGGGAAGGCCTGGTCTGGCAAGTTTATAGTCTCCTGCTAACTAAGCTTTATCTCATCTCTATTGTGACTCTGCTTTCTGGAAGGGGAAACTGAAGGAAGGCCACAGGGATTTGATCTCGTGCCCAAGGTCATCCAGCTAGTAAGTGACAGAACAGAGATGTGAACTCTCAGCATGCCTGGCCTCATACCTCCCTGAGCAGAAGCAGCCCTTGCTCAGCTGCTGAGAGGGTCAATCAAGTCTGTCTTGCTTCTACAATCCTTAATTCCTGGGCTGTGAACCCAGAATCACACATGCCTGATAGACCCAGCCCAAGAGTGGGCTAGTGCCTCTAGCAGCAGCTGAGGAAAAAGAAACCCAAGAGAAGCATGGTTGAAGCCATTAGTAAACCCACTGCATCTGCTGTCACCGCTGCTCTGATACTGTGACCGTGGCTTCCTCTGCACACAGGCACTCATTGGCATTTTTGTTCAACAGCCGAAAATCAGTAATAGGTGAAAGAGTAGTACATTGCATGAGCAAAAGGTTAGGAACTTTCGACATTGAATAATCCTTAAACATTTATTAAAGGAAAAGATTTAGGGGTATGACCTACTGGATGCTGCTGATCCATTACACACATACATTCTGATCACAAATGCAGTCACATTAAGCCCACCTGTTGCTTTCAACAGATCTGTGAGACCCTGCTGACCTTGTTGTCTTCGATGACTTATGCTCTGAGTCAAGAGTCCAATCAGGTCACTGTAATCATTGAGCAAAGAGCATAGTGTAAGATCAGTCAGCATCTCCAAACATTACTTGTCAATATTGATCATCTGTGCTGTTCAGGAGATAGGTACCCGAGGCAGAGGAAACCTGGTAATTGCTTTAAGCAGGTGGATTACGTGGTTGTAAGAGTAATGCTAGGGCAAGCTACAAGTAAGGAATTCAGCACCTCACAGCAGTAATCTCAGAAAAGTTATTAGTAAGGTCCATAAGAAATATTCCCACAGTTTTTTCCCATAGTTCATTATTTCTTAAAAGTATTTATTTGAGAGAGTGAGAGAAAGAGGCAGACAGAGAGACAGAATGGTTGTGTCTAGCCACTGCAAACAAACTCAACACATGCACCATCTTACACAGCTGGCTTTACATGGGTACTGGGGAATTGAACTTGGGTCCTTCTGCTTTGCAGGCTGCCACCTTAACCGCTGTGCCATCTCTCCAGCCCCTCATAGTTTATTCTTATACATCATTCCCACAGTCTGATCTTATAGTTCATCCCCACAGACACAGAAGACATCTAGTTGACCTCTGCATTTCTGGGACCTGACTACAGCATGGGCACAGAGTAAAACCTTAAATGTTGCATGGCATGACCCAAGATTAGAGCTAACATCTCAATAAAACCAACAGTCACTGCTGAAGATTTAAATTTCATCAACAAAGTCCTCTATTCCTACTGGAGAGCCGTCTGTCCCAGCACTCCAGTTGTACCAATTTTATAGATGCAGCTTTGAGGAATTATCTTTTATGGTGGTAACAGTGAGCCATCCGGTGGTGCCACTTAACCACATTTGACATTTTTAATGGTCAGAAGAGATTGCAGCACCGCATGGGACAAATTACTCAGCAGTCTCCAATACAAATGCTACCACAGACCTGCTGGTATCAGCAGGGTCACACAATGGGGGACACGCACAGGCCATTGTAATTGTAGCTGGGTCGCATGTGCTAATTCCAAGGATGGATTTCCCCCAGAACCAGAACCAATGAGGTCTCATATGGAATTGACAAACTTAACAAAGAGATCAACTCACTGTGCTCCTGGGAACTCGTGCACCAAACCTTTCCTGAGCACCTACCTACCTACTGCATGGGAGAAACTATGTTGCATCCCCAGGGATGGCTGAGGACACGTTTCTGCAGGAGTCTGATGAAATGTGATAGAACAGAGCCCAGTGGTGACCGTGGGATCTGGCATCACAACCCAGGGCAGCCAGCTCTTGTTCTCTGAACTGAATGCCACTCATCTCCACTGAGAGATGGGTTTCTGGTAGTAACGTGTCGTTTGCCAGTAAGACTGGCATGGTCTCTGGCTTCAAATTTTAAGACTTTCCATTGGGCCTTGAATAGAAGTGCTTTTGTCCTCAAGGAGTTCTCTGGCATTCCCTTTTGCCAAGACATCATTAGTGGACCCCTGCAAACTAGGTTAGTAGAGCCTGATTTCACTGTCAGAAGTACCATAGATTTCTGGTTATCGCCAGGGCAATGCAGCCCTTTGAACATTAACAAAGAAGCAGTTCTCCAAGTATGTTCCACAACCCACAACTCCTCTGGGTGGGCAGATAATGGTCTAGGAATTCGGCCCTTTGCTTAGGCTTATGATGTGACTGACATGCAGTTCCTTCAACATTCACGTCTGACCAGAGATACTCATCTATAATCTAAGTGAGAAAGGCTTGGCAAAATTTTAGTTTTGTAAAGTAGGCATTATTTTGTTGTCAAACTCTTCTGTGGATCCTACCTTTACAAATCTTAGATGAAACTTCTAAGAGTTGTGCATGTCTACACCAAGTACTTAGGAGGATGAGGCAGGAGGATTGCCATGAGTTTGAGGCCAGCTTGGGCTACACAGTGAGTTCAATACCACAGTAGGCTATATAGTGAGACCTTGTATCAAAAATAAAACAGGAGCCGGGCGTGGTGGCGCACGCCTTTAATCCCAGCACTCGGGAGGCAGAGGTAGGAGGATCGCAGTGAGTTCAAGGCCACCCTGAGACTACAGAGTGAATTCCAGGTCAGCCTGGACTAGAGCGAGACCCTACCTTGAAAAACCAAAAAAATATATAAATAAATAAATAAAACAGGGCTGGAGAGATGGCTCAGCAGTTAAGGCACTTGCCTCCAGTGCCTGAGGCCCCCAGTTCAATTCCCCAGGATCCACATAAGCCAGACCCACAAGGTGGTAGCCCTGGTGCATTCATTCTCTCTCTCTCTCTCTCTCTCTCTCTCTCTCTCTCTCTCTCTCTCTCTGTGTGTGTGTGTGTGCTTGAAAATGAATGAATAAAATATTTTAAAAAATAAAAATAAATAAAACAAAAACCTTCTAGGTTATTACCATTCTACATAGAAACTTGGATATTAAGAAGCCTCGCTGACAGAGCTTTAGTGACCCCTGCCTGACTGGGACCATGTCTGTGAGGTGATGCTTCTCACCAGAGCAGCTGGGCAGCTTGCCTTCCTGGGTCTCAGTGAGCCACCAAGAAGCATTTTCTCTAGGACATATGCTTGGGCTCTTACACTGAAACTCTTAGTGAAAAAAAAAATTGTTTTCTACAGTCTTCATTAACCCAGGCAGACTTGTAAGAAGACATGTGCCTGTCAGCAGTGAAACATGGTTTACTTAGTCTGGATGTTTCCGGCTAGAGGAGCTGTTAATTTTGTGAGCAGCTTGGTAGCTTCTGGGTCCTTGTGACGAGCTACACAGGTGACAATATGTCATGTTCTTCCCAACTCCAAAGCTCTGTCATTCATTCTGTGGCAAGATGATTTAGGGCAGTCCTAGCTCGTTTTCCTGCAGGACAATGAACGCATCTCTGTCTTCTTTGGACTTGCATTCCTGCTTCCCTGTAATACAACTACAACTATGGGAACATGTCTGTGTACAGCTAGTCTTCCTCCCCTCAACGTATGCATACATACATCAAGGACCCCCACAAATAAAGAAACGAAAATATTGCTCTTCCCTAGGGCAGGGAGGGGTGATCCCTGGGGATACTAATGCCCTTAAATGGCCCTAATTAGGAAACAGTATCTTAAGGAGCACAGTCTTGTCACAAACACAAAACCAGAGACAGTATAGCCCTGGAGGGATGGTCACCTGGCAGCACTTGCTCTGACTCTGCTTGGGTGATATATAAATTTTTGTCAGTGGTTTTGTCAGGATGGAAGATGGAAAAATATTATTAGAAAGTGGTTTTTTTTAAACATTTATTTATTTATATATTGAGAGAGAGACAGAAAAAGAGGCAGACAAAAAGAGAGTGAGCATGGGCACGTGATGGGGCATTCTGCTCACTGCAAACAAACTCCAGATAGATGCACCACTTTGTGCATCTAGCTTTACGTGGAAACTGGGGAACTGAACCCAGGTCATTAGGTTTTGCAGACAAGCACCTTTAACCATTGGGCCATCTCTCCAGCCCAAAGTGTTTTAATTGGCACGGCATGTCCTAATAACAGCCACAACATCTCCTCTGCTCTGTGTGTTTTCCTGTCTTTCTGTTCAGGCAGCTGCCCTGGTTCACATTTATCTGGACGGCTCTGCATTGGTCACTCATGGTGGCATCGAGATGGGGCAGGGTGTCCACACTAAAATGATTCAGGTAAGAATGCAAACAATGGATCCTTCATGAAGGAAAGTCTGTGAGTGGGTTTTATGTTCCAAAATAAAGGATAGAAGGCTTTAGATCTGGCAGTTTAAACTACTTAATAGAAACTGGGCAAATAAGCCAGTTTTACAGCTGAACCCCCGGAAAGCATGTGGCAGAGGAGTCTGACACTGATTGCTAAGAGGTTTCCTGCTTATTTTCTGCTCTTATTGGATCTACTAACAATTGAGTTGTCTTTTTTTTAGTCATTGGTGGCTAATGAGATATGTAAATTCAAATATATTATATCATTGTTGCCTCTTGAATATTAATGTCTCTGAACTCTCAATAATATATATCAGATATTTCTAGCCAATGTTTATTAGCAGTGCTATTTGAGGGACCTTCTGTCTTTTCTTTTCAAAAAATTCCCAACATGCAATTTTGTACTTTGTTGTATTTTTTCCTTTTTAAAAATATTTACTTATTTAAGAGAGAGTGAGGAAGAAAGGTTGAGGGTGAGAGTGAGTATGGATGCATCAGGGTTTCCTGCCACTGCAAGCAAACTCCAGACTCACGTGCCACCACACCCATCTTTACGTGAGTACTGGAGAATCAAATCTGGCCAGTCAGGCTTTGCAAGTAAGCACTTTGAACCATTGAGATATCCCTCGAGTCCAACCCAATTCTCTCTTTTAGGTTGGTTTTTTGTTGTTGTTGTTTGGTTTTTGGATTGGTTTGTTTGTCCAGGTAGGGTCTCACTCCAGCCTGGGCTGACCTAGAACTCACTCTGTAGCCCCAGACTGGAATGGTGATCCTCCTACCTCAGCCTCTCAAGCACTGGGACTAAAGGTATGTGTCACCTCACCCAGCTTGTTGTATTTTTTTCCATGTGTCCTTTACAGAGAGTCGCCACTTTCTCCTGTCATAGTCTTGATAATTGCTGGCATGCTGTCATATGTCTGTAATCCCAGCACTCAGGAGGCTGATGCCAGAGGATCACAAGTTTCTGGCCAACTTGATTATATATTGTAACACCCTGTGTGAGAAGCAAAACAAAATAAACAAAGCATTGTCAAAATCGTATTTTTAATTTATATATGTGTAATTAATTTAGCTCTGTTCCAATTGCTAACCATCTCAGTGAATATTCTTCTACATTAATTTATGATTATATCAGTGATTATTTCCTTAAAATGGCTTACCAGAGCTAGAATTACTAGATCATAGGTGTGAATATTTTAAGTTACTTGACACATATTACTAAATTCATTTCCATAAATTATCTATCTCAGTACATCACGAACTAACACTAAGTGTGAAGCATTGTTGAATTTTTTGATAGTTTTCTAGGTGAAAGTGCCTCATTATTGCTTTAATTTAGATTCTTTCTGATTATAGAATTTTGAATCTATATTTTTTTTCATGCTACCAATCACTTGAGAATTGGTCAGTCATTATACCTTCCCACACTTTGGGGGTGAGATTTCAATGTTTTCCTATTGAACCACCAAAGACCTTATGTTGGCAGCCTATGCTGTCTGTGTAAATGCTCTTCTGACAGCCAAGCATCTTGGAAGGACTCTGTATGCCCATGTCTTTGGCTAAGCTGTAGGCATCTCTATCAAACCACACTGCTAGCCTGGGAGAAATGAATTTTTAATTTTTGTCTTTGTTTTTTCGAGGTAGGGTCTCATTCTCACCAAGGCTAACCTTGAACTCACTATGTAGTCTCTGAGGTGATCTTCCTACCTCTGCCTCCCGAGGCTGGAACTAAAATGTGCGCCACCATGCCTGCCTGAAAAATGAATTTTGAATCAATTGAAATGATTTTTGTCCAGCACTAAAAATATAGAATAAAGCAGCCACCTAATCCTGGTGCTGGTCCTTCTGTGATGTATGTGTGGCTGAGGTCATGGTCCTGGGTCATGAGAGGCTCTCTTTTCTTAGAGCATCTCCAGAAATGTGCAGAGAAAATGACCAGTTCCTGTTAGAGTTAGCTTTACTAGAATTTTGCAGAGTATGATAGTCAAAGTGGCCTCAGAGGGGTTGACTTCATGATTACAAAGATACAGATAAATCTTTTTTTTTCCTGCTTTGTCCTGAAGCCTTTCCTCCTTTTCCTGATACTATTGCAAAGAAAAAGAAAATGTGTTGAAGATCATTGATGTCTCCAATGCAACCTAAAGCAGAAGTATAGAGGCTCCTAAGACCTCAACAATAAAGCAGCCTTAATTAATACTCACCCACCATGACTCAGGGAACTGAGCGGAAGAGGGGGCGGAAAGATTGTGAGAGCCTTGGTGAGGGAGGAGAACTGCCAGAGACATGCCCCCCCCCTCAGTAACAACATACAAAGGGGGTGGCACCAGGTTGACTCCTAGGCAATCCATAACCTCCTACCCCATGGTCTGATCCAGACTGCCCATGGAGGAGAATATATAGCTGATTGGGGACAGGGAAGAGGGAAATTGGGGAACTGGGGTTACCAACACATTATTTGCTCACTCAATGTATCTAATTTATGGATAACAAAGAAAAAAAGAAATTATAAAAAAAGAAAGAGACAATAAAAAAAACTAAAAGAAAATGTGTTCAGAACTTGGATTTTAGACTACTCACAGGATTCTGCTCCCTTGTTCCTGTCAGGCACACAAGGACTGCATACACAAGCAATACCATATGCACAGGTCTACAGCTATTCAAAGTCTTTGAAAAGAAACTATTCCAAATTCCAGGTAGCCAGCCGTGAATTAAGGATGCCAATGTCGAATATCCACCTACGTGGGACCAGCACAGAAACCGTCCCTAACACAAATGCATCTGGAGGGTCTGTGGTGGCAGATCTCAACGGGTTGGCAGTCAAGGTAAAAGCCACTGCAGGGCCATCAGAGTCATGATCACTGTCAAGGCCAAGTCCATGGGTGCGGCTCAGAGAACATGAGTTGCTCATTTCTTATCCTCTCCAGTCTCAGCTCAGTCCATGGTACAGCACCCAGCAGTGCTGTGACATAACTTACACCCTTTTCTCTTTGTCTTTGGCATGTCACTATTCATCAAGTCCCTTTAATTCTCTCTCAAAACATCCCAACATCTTTTTACTTCCATGTTATGGAAATATCACCTTGAGTCACATCCCCATCTCCTGCCAGGGCAAGATGACTGACTTCTGCCTGTCCACCTCTGTTTCATTGTCTCTCACCCTGGCATCATGCTATCTGAGTGAACTTTCCCAGAAAATAAATGTATCATTTTTGAAAACAATGGTTAGAGGTTTGCCAACAATTTTTCTCTTAAGTTCTGACTTAGTATCGCTTATAAGACAAGCCTTTGAGATCTGTTCATGATTCACATGTATATACACATATCTGCATGAAAACTTACACCTAATCCTCTTCAGTGCTGGCCTCCTACTTGTCCATGTTCCCATTGTCCTCTTAGAGAAGTCCATGGATGATATAGCATGTTGTTTGAAAATTGATGTTCATCTGAAGTGATAACCATAATGTTAATTTAAAATTAATCCTCAGGATGCTTGTCAGACTCTTCTAAAACGCCTTGAACCTATCATCAGCAAGAATCCTCATGGAACTTGGAAGGATTGGGTAAGAGTCACTGGTTCTCTATGTTTTGTCTTGGAAAAACAAAAGGAGGGTGGAGAGTAGAGGAAATACATGTGAGTTCCATGTTTACAGAAAGTACTATTCTAAAGGGACCACCGCTGCATAATGATAAAGAAAAGGTCCTTAGTGCTTGGCATCTAGAAGTCCTACCTGAGTGTGGCAGATTTGTTTCTATTACAGAAAAGGACGGTGTTTCTGCCACAACTCCTGTTGTAAGATAGAATTAAGGCTAGGATATCAGCACATACCTATCATCCCAGCATAGCACTAAGGAAGCAGAGGCAAGAGGAAGGACTCCAAGTTCAAGACCAGCCTGGTATATGTGGCAAATTTCAGACCAGACAGCCTGCATAGATCCTCTCAAAGCCAAAATGAAAAAAAAAGTTAAAATTAATGTTTCATCCTATGTACTGTTCAGTGCTTTCTGGATATCAGCTGCGAGTATGTTTTCCATCTTTGGATTTCACTATTCAAAACAAAAATGCAGGAATCCTGGTGGAATTCTAAATATAGGTATTTACTTAGCATTAGGAATCCAAAACATAGGGCATGTGTTCAACTGATGATAGGCACTCAGTGGAGTGGGGTATTCGCCTGCCTCCACTGATACACTTGCAATCTAGTTGAAGTGAAGACACACAGTCAAGTCAACTGGAAACATTTTCAAACTAATAGGTGATTAAGTACTAAATGGTGTAGAACGTACATCATGAAATCTGGGAGTACATGTCACACTGACTTCTACGCTTAAAACATGGGTCTAGTGACATATTATTTAGGGGTGTTCTGCTTCCAGAGCTGAGGTAGCTGTGTGTGTGTGTGTGTGTGTGTGTGTGTGTGTGTGTGTGTGTGTGTGTGTGTGTGTTTGCTTGCGCTCACACGCACGCACATGCACGCGTGCGTAGCATGCCGGAGGCTCTGGCTCAATCCTAGCACCTCCCTCTGAAGTCCCTCTGCTGTTCCATAAGGACTCTTGCAGTAATTAATATTTATAGAATATGAATCCTCTTAATGCTTTCTGGGCATCTTTGTTTCTGCCTCTGCCCTATGATGCCTGAGCCCAGAACAGCTGAAGGTGACTGGCTGGACAGTGGAGTCCCTCCACCACACATTGCAAGAAGCTGTCATTCAGCCCACTTTCTTCTGCAATGGTTATACCTCTCACCACTTCTCTTGAACTTGAGGACTTGAACCTAACTCTCATTTTTCTGTTTAGTAGACGACCATGTGCACTTACAGAATCAGGAGACCATTTGCTGTAAATGATATGACTTAACAAAATTATTCCCCTTGACTGAAACTGTTATGGATACAGTATATTAAAATTAAACATCCAACCAACCATTGTTGCCCACAGTGGCCCATCTTAATAGGCTAAGTGTTTCCAGATGATTGAGTGACTATATTCATAAGTAGAATATGAGTTTACATTATAGGTCAGCCTATTAAGTGTAACATGCTATAGAGGTCATGAATTAACATCACGTGCATTGAACAAATGCTACTCTACACAGCAAACCACACATGCTTGTGTGCAAGGAGAATGATGAAAGGCCTTGGGCCTCCATAGTTTTTACTTGTGGTATTTATTTGACACATAGTGCAATTAAAACTGAAGCCATTAGGAGGTCCCTCTCCACATCCTCACTGTCACGTGCTTCCTTCACAGGCAGAGGCTGCGTTTGACAACAGCATCAGCCTTTCAGCTATTGGATACTTCCGGTAACAATTGTTCTTTCAATTGCCTGGTGTAGAAAATGGCAGTTTATCTTGAGAAAGTTTCAGTTCTGTTTCAATTTTGGCAAAAATTGATCAAGTACCTTCCATTAACCTACTGTTACAAAGAACATTTAATTTCTAGTTAATCCAAGTGTCTAAAAAGGCTTTTGCAAGAAAAATAGGCACAAAGATAAAATTGAAAATTCAAGTCATACTGAGTGATAAGAAGAATAAGACTCATTGGGAGTTAGTCCTTGGATTCTATAGCACTGCTTAGCTTGAATGATAATCTATTTCTGAAGTTAAGAAGCAAAAATATGGGGGAAACCAAAAGTAAGATAGTCATTTCCTAGACTGGCAAAAAGAGATTTGACAATGACCTTGAAGTGTCAAGAAACATGAGAAGAGGCATCCCTGGGCAAACAGTTTAATAGCCTATTTTAATGGAGAGCAGCTCTTACCTCATTTTGTCCCTTTGTCTCATGTCACAGAGGTCCTGTGCATTGGCCAGCTATCTGGAATAGGTTTTAGTGACCACCTCTAGGCTGAGGAAGTGGGGGAGAGAGAGGGATGACTGGCAAGCTGCTAATCTGCACTTATACCATCTTCTTGACCTGGAGTCCTTAAAAGGAAGAGCAGGGAAGAGCTTTGTAGTGATGCCAGAGAACGAGAGAGCCAAAGAGCCTTAGCCTCACATAGAATATAGAATCCTGGAGCCAGAGAGGTAGAAAAAGCAGGCAGACATGCCTTTTGAAATAGTGTTTGGCTTAAAATGCAGGTTGAATTCCCCAAATCCGATGACAGCAGAATTACATGATCCAATATTAGCTAAAGGCAACAGGATCAATTAGAAAGCCTGACGCTTGCCTCCAGGAATAAGGACTCACTGGTCAGGAATAATCGCATGTTTTTCATTAGGCAGGGCAAGTTGATTAAGAAAGAAACAAACATTTACTTGTCTGATACATTTATCAAGCATGAGGTATGGGCTGGCATATCTGTACAAATGTGTCCCTCTGTTTGCATAACTCCCTATAGTCTGCTGATGTGATTATAGGTTTGTTCACTTAACAGTGCTCCTCAGTAACTCTGTTTCCTGTAGGGGTTATGAATCAAACATAGACTGGGAGAAAGGTGAAGGGCATCCCTTTGAATACTTTGTGTATGGAGCTGCCTGTTCCGAAGTTGAAATAGACTGTCTGACGGGGAATCACAAGGTCAGTCCCACCTGGGAAGGTCTTCTGGCACTTAAAATACCACATGTGCAAGTATTGGAGGAAAGCTGAGTGTGTGTGGACTGCACCAGGCATTTAGCCTAAGGGCAGGCAACACTCACAGGCAGAAGGCCACCAGTGATCTGACATTCTACTGGAAGTTCTCCCTGAAAGCTGGTTGTTCAGCCTTTCTCTTCATGCTTGATACTTATTCCTGCAAAACTGCCTTTATTCCTGCAGAATTACCCCCACTTTGAGCCTACAAGTATGTATCAGTTATAGATTGCTCCATAACAAATGACTCCCATTTGGTATCCTCAGGATATAACAAAGAGCTGACTTCCCCCAGAGGTACTGGTTCAAAAATATATATATAAACAGCTAAGAGGACACCCAAGAATCTCAGAGGATGTACTTATGTGTTGCAGGCTCTGAGATCCAAAGAGCCCTCTGAGCTCTGGAGAGATGTCATTTAGGGGTTAGAATACCAGGTGCTTAATGCTCACTACAACTCCCCAGGCCAGTGTTCTCCAGCTCATTTGTCTTGTGACTCACATGGAATTATCAAGTGTAGACGCATAGAAGTTTTAAGGTTATGTGAAAGCTAGGTGAAATGGCAAGTCTGTTTTCATTTCTACTCCAAAAATGAAAACTCTACAATAGTAGATAGTGATTCAAAGACTTCTTTGCTGATCATCTGGAAGTCTGTGCCTCACTGGACTACCTGGACTTTGTGTGCTGGTTTGTGTGGTAACCACAAAGTTTTGCAATAGGGTCACTAAGGTCCTAGACATTTTCTGTTGCTGTGTCACTCTGCTTGTGGTGGACCAAACAGCCTCTTGCATCACCTAGCTTGAGTCAAATAAAAAAAAATCAAAACATGGATTTGTTCTATTTTTTTCTAAGAAAAACAAAGTAGTGCTTAAGCTGGCTAAGAGTAATTGTGTAACTTTAGAAGTTTTACATAACAGGGCTAACGGGTTGTAGCTCAGTTGGATGACTACTTAGCCCACAGGCTCTGGGCTCACTCCCCAGCACTTCATAAACTAGGCATGGTGGCCCATAGTCCTAGCACTCAGGACGTAGAAACAGGAGAATCAGAACTTTAAATCATCCTTGACTACATAGCCAGCCTGAAATATATGAGACTCTATGTCAACAAACAAACAAGAACAACAATTTTACATAATAAGCCTTGTCACACAGTAAATCTTTGTTGCTTCTTTCTCCTGAAATAACATGACCCAAAGAAAGACTTCATCCCAGTGCCAGCCTGGACTAAAGAATTTCTCAGCTTCTCTCTAAGTTGTCTGCATGAAAATAAACAGTTTAACTTTTTTTATTACTAGAATATCAGAACAGACATCATCATGGACGTTGGCTACAGCATAAATCCAGCCCTTGACATAGGTCAGGTATGTGTAACTAATTTGCCATGCTTCCTGTGTGAAATGGCAAAAACTGCTCTGAGGTCTGCAGAGGAAACAGTCTACCCCTTTAATCAAACTTGTAAAAATTATTGATATATATATATATATGTTATACACTTATATCCCCTCACCCCCACCCCAGTTCTGCAGAGGGTCTTCTTCAGTGGGGTTATTGGTATTTATTATGGTCACCAAGAGTCAGTCAGTCTCTGGGGTGGGGTAATGGTGCCTCAGGTTATTCCCACTCACCCTGAGGCTCTTAACAATCTTTCTACCCCCTCCTCTGCAATGTTCCCTGAGCCATAGCAGGCAAGAGAGAGATCTAATTTAGTGTTGCATTCTCTTTAGCCTCTGGATCTCTGGGTGATGAGGTTTGAAGTGACCACAGTATTTGTCACCATCTCCATGGAACTGGCTAGCCATGAGAGCAGGATTCGTGTCACTGCTTCCTCTGTGGTGACTTCTGTCCCCGGGCAGATGAGGTAGAGGTGACCCATCTCATAGTAGACAGTTGGCTCTCTTCTTGATGTATTGATGTATTCTGCTTCTCCCTAGTACTCTCCACCATCAGCCTAGGAACCAGCCTGATCAAAATCTCTCTATTCAGACCAGCTTTAGGACTCAAATTTCTTAATGTTCAAAAAAGTAGAGGGAGCAATGTTTAAGGTAGTTTTTGAAGAAACATGAAAAAACATATTCTGAATGGAAAACTTGAGTAAAGCAAGACCTCTGGAATGTGAGGAATTAATTCCAAGTGCCAAGTCTTAGGCTCATGGTGGGCTGTAGCTCAAGAAGTTGAAAATTGCATTGGGTAGAGACTGCAAGTAATTACTGAAGTTGCTATTGATATAGCCTGTGAGCTAATATTTTTATTTGAATTTTACATAAGTGTCAAGATTGAAAAGTCACAAAATATCTAGCTTCTCTTGAAAATAGAAAGTTTTTCAACAGTGGACCTGTGTTTCCATGAGGAAACACTTGGTGGTTGCACCTTCGGGGAATCACACTCTTGCCAGTGACACAGGACGTACTCTGAATCTTCACACACTTGCCTCACCACCTCAACCACTTCAAGTTAGAGCACACAAGAGCATCTCTCCAGCCGTGGTGTTGTGTTGTTGGTGATGAGAAAGCACTTGCCTCCAGTGCCTAAGACCCTGGATTCAATTTCCCAGTACCCACATAAACCAGACCCACAAGGTGGTGGCCCTGGTGTTCTCTATCTCTCTTTCTCTCTCTCTGTATCTCTCTGCTTGAAAATGAATACATAAAATATTTTTTAAAAAAAGAAAGTCAAAGGTGGTTTCTGGAAGGAAGTCTGTGTGGGTTAGGTAGACACGGAGAGACACAAAAGACATTCAGATAGGATGAACAGTGAAATAAATCAACATAAAGGAAGACGTGTGGAGCAGATGCTGCTTCTAGGCTGAGGACCCTCATGCCTGTATTGGAAGAGCCAGCCATGAGGCCAGGGCTGGAGGAGGAGAGAGGGCCTGGCTGGCAGACATTTTACACAGATGGGAATTTAGCTTAGTGGGTGGTGGTGACATGACCTGGGAAAAGGCCTGGAGTTTGTGGATGATGACTTATCTAACATCATGGTGGTTCCCTGGTGCTTTGGGCCACGTGCCTGTGTCTAGGAATTTTAGCATTTCAGAGTGGCAAAGGAAGCTTATAGAGTGTATTGTTCAAACCTTTCATGTTACAGGAAAGGACATAATAATCTAGAGGTGCAAGACCAGCTGGTTGACAACCTTGGGTGTGTTCACCAGCCCTCAGAATCCTGTGCCAGGCTGGGTCTATGTCAAGTCAGCCAGTGAGGGTTTCATACGCTTCAATTGGTAGAAACAATGAAGGTGTTTAGATGACAAGCTGTGAGGCCTCTTCTAGAGTTATGATGTTGATGACTAATCCAAGATTAGAACTCAAGTCCTTTGACTTGGAAATTAGCACTGAATGAGATGTGTAGAAATGTTTTTAGGTAGTCTTTGGTGACATGCTCCAATATACCCTAGAGACCCTCTTCAGCTATAATCCCACCAACCTTATGGTGACCCAAGTACCCTGTCTTAGCTTTGTGAGGTTACTTATCCAAACCTGTTTGTTTAAAAGTTGAGCATCCTTCTTAAAGAGACTTTATTATGTACCCATGGAACTGGTGAGACAAACACTGAGATTTAAGTGGGAATAATAACTCAAGATCTTCTCTAAATATCCAAGACAAATGTCCCATCAAGTACTGGGGTGTTCTTGCCACTGAAATGTCTTCAGTATATTAATGGCTTTGTTGCCAAATCTCATTTTAGGAAGAAACTCCCTCCATCATACAAAATCAATTTAAAGTTATTTCAACAAAAGAATTCTAAAAGTTAGCACCATGAAGTTGAAAGGCTGTATGCTGTTGGCTGTACACTCTCACATGTAGAATCTCTTTCTATTCCCTCAGATTGAAGGTGCATTTATTCAAGGCATGGGGCTGTACACAATAGAGGAACTGAGTTACTCTCCTCAGGGCATTCTGTACACTCGAGGTCCAAGCCAATATAAAATTCCTGCCATCTGTGATGTCCCCACAGAGCTGCACATTTCTTTTTTGCCTCCATCTGAAAACTCAAAGACCCTCTATTCATCTAAGGTAAGCTATGCTGAATGCGTAAGTCCATGCTTATTTGATATCTGTGGGACAGAGATACATTCATTGCTTAGTGAATGATATTCTTACAGAGGAGAAAATCCTTATTAAACATATTAGTTATAAAGTAATTTAACAACATAATAAAATGTCAAAATGCCAAATTTTATAGCCTGACATGAGCTTCTGTTACCGTCAGATTGTGTCTGATTTTTCATCTTGCAATGGTCATCTTCATGCCCATATTTGTTTGCTCTATTTGGAATTGTTTCCTAAGGCTAAAGAGTTCTGAGAAACAGAATATTAGATCAAAAGGTTAAACTACCTCTTAAATTAAAAGAATACTAATAGTGGCTGTGGAGATAGCTCGGTCAATAAAGTGCTTGCCACACAATCGTGAGGACCTGAGTTTAGATCTCTAGTCTCCATGTAAATGCGGGCATGGTGGCCCATGTCTGTAATCCCAGCTCTAGGGAAGCAAAGGCAAGAAAATCCCTGGGGTTTATGAGCCAGCCAGTCTAGCCAAATCCAAGAGCTTGAGGTTCAGTGAGAGACCTTGTCTCAAAAATAAGATGGAGGGCTGGAGAGATGGCTCAGTAGTTAAGGTGCTTGCCTGAAAAGTCTAATGACCCTGGTTCAATTTCCCACTATCCTTGGAAAGCCAGATGCACAATGTGGTGCATGCATCTGGAGTTTGTTTGCAGTGGCTAGAGGCCCTGGAGCACACATTCTCCCTCTGTCTGTCTGTCTGTCTGTCTGTCTGTCTGTCTGTCTGTCTGTCTGTCTGTCTCTCTCTCTCTGCTTGCAAATAAATAAATAAAAATTTTTTAAATAAGGTGGACAGGGCTGGAGAGATGGCTCAGTGGTTAAGGCACTTGCCTCCAGTGCTTAAGGCCCCAGGTTCAATTCCCCAGGACCCACATAAGCCAGACCCACAAGGTGGTGGTCCTGGTGCACTCTCTCTCTCTCTCTCTCTCTCTCTCTCTCTCTCTCTGTAGCTCTCTGCTTGAAAAGTAATAAATATTTTAAAAATAAGGTGGACAGTGAGGAAGATGCCCAACATCAACTTCTGCATGCATGCACACACATGCATGTGTGCAAAAACATGCACACATACAATTTACTTATAGTAATATGTAACCTATGTATATAATTCAGATGTACCATGTTTATGTACAGATTCATTTATGCACATATATTCAGAGAAAAAGAGACAGTGTATGTGTGTCATAATCTAAGTGGCTTGTTTTCCTCCAGGGTCTGGGAGAGTCTGGGGTATTCCTGGGGTGTTCAGTGTTTTTCGCCATCCGGGATGCAGTATGTGCAGCACGACAGGAGAGAGGCATCTCTGAACCCCTGAAGCTCAGTAGTCCACTGACTCCAGAGAAAATTAGAATGGCCTGTGAAGACAAGTTCACCAAAATGGTATGTTGTACCCAATGCATATAAAAACCCATAAAATTCTGAATTTCTGTCCCTTGACTTTACGGTCAAGTTTCTTTAACCCACCTCTGGTTTTTCATGGAAGAGAAGGTGATTGAATTCCCGAGGGCACCTAAGCAGGAAAATAACAGTATGGCCTTGAACTTGTGCAACTTGGGTTGTGTCTTTAGATCAACTTGTCTCTGCCCTCCTGACTATTCTATGTCACTTGAAAATAAAAAGAATATTCATTTCTTAGTTTTATGTTTCTCCCTTAATTTTCTCTCTGCGAAAGACATGTGGGTCAGGAATTGGTGTTCCTGTTTCTATGTGTTCCCTGAACCATAGACACCCAGCCAGGAATTCATGCAACTCCAACCATCTGGATCTCTATTTTCACCCAAAAAAAGCACCAGGCATCCTTCCCACAGTAGCATCCCCACTGAGCAAACATTTCTGTTTTCATGTTATATTCAGTGACAGGATTTCAACTATAGTAGTAAGCCATGCCATTCAGAGTTACTTCTAGGACTACTAGAAAGTTCTTCCTTATACTGTGGGGAAAGCTCTCCTGCACTCCTCTCCTGCAGGCTTGGGGTGGGGTTCTGAGTCATTTCCTATGGCCCCACACGGACTCCATGTTTCAGAGTTTGTGGCCCCTTGCTAAATTCCCTGGAGGCTCCCTCCATGCTTCAGTGCTGTTATTCCTGACCTCCCACCCCAGCTTCCCTCGAGGGGCTTTAGTCTTCTTTACGAGCTATTGTTTTATTTTTAACCCAAGTCATGAACATTTTTCCAAGTTGTGAACATCCAAATTTGTTTTTCCATTCTAGATTCCAAGAGATAAACCTGGATCCTATGTTCCTTGGAATGTACCTGTATGAGTCAAATGCAAACTTCTGGAGAAAATGGAAAACTCTTCCCATGAACAGATCTATCCAGTCTCTATGCTCTAACATACCATATAAAAGCCAGATTTTACAGCTCAGAAATCATTCCATGGAGTGTGCTTTTACATGATGCTGATTTGGAATAGCCCCTTCAGGATTTGATAGATATACTCAAGCCATTTATAAATCATGTTTTGAATAGTATATAATACTAAGTGGATTCCTCTGAGGTAATTTTCTCTACTATTTTGTCCTTGGACTCATCCAGATAAATGGAATAATGACTTGTATGTGATTCACTTATGGCTTATATCTACCAACAGAAATTATACTCTTTAGTGAAAGCAATTTTCTGAATCACTTTATTAGTAGTAAGAACTGTAATGTTGTCATCTGTTTCTGTCTGCTTTTCTTTTCCTCCCACCTAACATGTACAGTCTGTGGGGCCACAGGGAAGAAACAGATGAGATGGGGTTCATCAAAGCTGGAGAGGTGGTGCTAGTGCTCCCTCCACTTGGGTGCTGAGGCAGAAGGGACAAAAGTTCAAGGCCAGGCTGGGCTACACACCATGGCCCCATTTCCCCCTAAAAATGGAATTGTCTGGGGATATAGCTCAGTTATAAAGAACTTGTCTTGCATGTACAAGGCTCTTGATGCACCTCCAGAACTGAAAAATATTAGGGAGAAACCCACATTATAGGAGAAAATATTTGCAAATCATATGTATGTGTGGGACCCTGCTAAGAGGCACGGAGGATATGGGGTTTTTGCTGAGACCAGAAGGCATCCTGGACTGTCTCCTTCTATTAAAGGAAGTCGAGACGAGCCTGAGACCCCGATTATCTCAAGCATATCCTGGACCCTCCAGCCCTCCAGGCATGCCACAGCGAGCCCTGAGTTAAGGAGGTAATTCAAGGCCTAAACTCACTCCAGCTGTAATAACAAACCTGGACAATACGGTTACAGTTCCTCTGCAGCCATCACCATTCTATACATGTCTAGAGTCACGGAGAAAGACCCCCCCACACACTTATCTATGCAAACTAGGCATCCACAGTCTACTGGCCCCTGCCAATCCACTCATGAGATATCCACAGACTACCCTGCCCCTAACAATCCCCTTGCTGCCTATGCCCCTACCTCTGCCTTTTCCTCCAAATAAACAACCTTTATCTATACAATAAGTGATCTGTCCTCTGCGACTGCATCCTGAGAGTCATTTCTCTCATCGGCTCACAGCTATTTCAAGGCTCTGTTCACCCAGCTCCGTGGACGAACAGGAGTTGATGCACGATGCAACTCCCCAACTAAGCCACGGACCCGCATATAAGGTGAAGGTCTCTAATGCAGCACACGTACAATTAATAGTGACAAGACAAATGCCTTCTCAGTTTTCTAAATTAGGTCAAAGAAACTGAAATTTCTCCAAAGAAGACATATGAAAAACCAATATGCACATGAATAGATGTTCAACTTCTCTAGTCATTCACATTTGCTGTGGTGGCTGTAATTCAGATTTTTTTTTATTTTATTCATTTTCAAGCAGAGAGAGAGAGAGAGAGAGAGAGAGAGAGAACGCACCAGGACCACCACCTTGTGGGTCTGCCTTATGTGGGTCCTGGGGAATTGAACCCAGGGCCTTAGGCACTGGAGGCAAGTGCCTTAACCACTGAGCCATCTCTCCAGCCCTGTAATTCAGATTATTGACAATAGTAGATATTGGAGGATGTGGTGAAACTGATTTGCTTTCCCACTGCTGGAAGGAATGTCAGCAGTGCAGCCACTGTGGATAATAATTTGGCAGTTCCTCAAAAAGTTAAACATAGAGTTGATTACTCCAGGAGATTAAAAACATGTTTATGGGACGGTTTACACACAATTGCACACAGCATAATTCACACTGGCCAAAAGGTGGGAAAAGTTTCATAAACTGGTAAAATTTAATTAAAAAGTATGGTGTATCCGTCAAGTAATTTTCATTCAGCTATACAACGGGAGAAGTACTGACCCCCCACTACAAAGTTCATGAATGTTAAAAACCTTGCCTAAGTGAAAAAGCACACACAGAAGACCACACATGATTCCATCTACACACCTTTATCTCTTGGAATCTAGGTCTAAAATCAACAAACTCGTAGTAGATTAGTGGTTGCCAAGGACTGCAAGGGCAGGGGAATGGAAAGGTGACTGATGATAGGCCTGGCATTTCTAGGTGGGGATTGTACATCATGTGAACAACACCCAAAAAGGTAGATTTCTAATATGTGGATTTATCTCGGTTCTTCGAAAAGCGAAACAAAACCCTTGGTAAATTGTGGTGTGCAGAGCTTGAAGCCAGCATAAGAACTTGACCTTTTGATCCAAGTGAACACAGATCCCAGAGCATGCTTGAAATTTCAAGGATGACACCTGGCTGTGTGGACCTAGACTGTGGAAGGCAAGGGTAGAAGGTTCTTAGAGTTCTCCATGATTTCCCCTCTCATTGACAGCTGCCTCCTTTCACCCTCTGTCCTCTGCCTGAAAAGGGCTCGCTCTCTCTCTTCCATACCTCCTTGTGCTTGGCTGCTATTGAGTACTGCTTCTGTCTAATCCTGCACAGCCATAGCTCAAGCATCTTACCTAGACGCAAGTCACAGAGCATGCCAGCCCAGAGACCGTGAGGTGGGACAGAAGTAGAGCATCTTGAGTTAAATGTAAGCAGGAATGGAAAGAACAAGCATTGGTATGAATACTTAAGAACTCAGACCTGGGCTGGAGATATGGCTCAGCAGTTAACATACTTGCCTGCAAAGCCTAACTACCTGGGTTCAATTCCCTAATGCCCACATAGAGCCAGATGCACAAGGTGGCGCATGCATCTGGAATTTGCAGTGGCTAGAGGTCATGGTGCGCCCATTCTCTCTCTCTCTCTCTCTCTCTCTCTCTCTCTTTCTCTCTCTCTCTCTCTCTCTCTTTCTCATCTCCTTTGCAAATAAATAGATAGAACTCAGACCCCAGGCCCCATTACTATTGCATCAGTCTCTCTGTCTCTCTCTCTGTCTCTCTCTGTCTGTCTCTCTCTCTCTCTCTCTCTCTCTCTCTCTCTCTCTCTCTCTCTCTCTCTCTCAATTCTCACCTAGAACTGCAGGTGGGGTGGAATGTTGCTCACAGCAGGCTGAGGGGCGGGATGGAATTTGAGCTTGGTTCACAATAGGATCCGATTGTGAGTCCAAGGTGGATGCTGTGTGTGTGCTATAGTTCCTCTAGCAGATAGTGAGGGACAATTTCCCAAACAGGCAGAGCTTTGAGTAGCACACCTGATTATCCACTTACCTGTTAAATGGAAGGGGCCCAAGGTTAGAATAATCATGGATTAACAATTGATTTGGCCATCTGTTCAGGACATGAAAGGGGAAAGATTGGAGGATTGTGGACAGGAAGTATAGAAATGGGTGTTTGAGGATGGGCCTGATGTATCAGGATTTCTATCACGTGTTTATATCACTGAGCAGAAAGCTCTTGTGATGGAAGAAGTCACTAGACAATGAAATAGACAAACTTTCATGTCAACTCCCTTCATCAGTCACCCCGGTGTTGACACAGTGTGAGGACAGTCATGATGTTAGGGGTAGAGGCTGTGCATGGCCAGCAGCATGGTCTCCCACTTACTATGGAGCTCCCATGATTTCAGGATGTCCCATCTGCCCAACACAGAGCCAAATCAGTCCTTAGCCTGCCAGTGTCTCAGGAAGACCACGTGGCTGTGTGGTGACAAACTACATTAACTCCTTCCCTCCTGGGAGGAACAGTGACTCACTGTTACAGAAATCAATTTTCTGGGTAAAGACTTGCTTTTTCTGTGTGCAGTGGTGACACCCATCGCTCTTGTCTAAGCACTGTCACTTGACCCACCATCTCAAGATCCCATGAAACATCTGGTCAGAATAATCTAAGCAAAGTGGGCATGACCTCTGGTCACAGCTGCACAGTACCACTGCTGTTCAGACAGGACTGGATGGCATCTTGAACTGGACTGCCAGCCAAGAGGTCCCACCCCACAGTGTGCAAGTGGTGAAATCAAGGACTTTATTCAGTGTTGTGCTCCGGGAATAAATAACAGGCTGATAGAAAAGAGTTGGATGGCTAATAATGATTGTACATTTTAATATGCTTCAAATAGATAAGAAAGCAAACACAAAAAAAACCTAATACAACCAAAGGACATGAGAATAAATACAAAATAATCACTAGATATGTAGCAAGATGGGTAACCTCACACACACACAAAAGGAAATGTTAACCAACCATAAAGTAATTATCAAGGCATACTGGGGAAAGGGATGGTATGGAGAGCAGTGTTGATGGAAACAGGGAGAGGCACAGGCATCTACATGACTTGAATTAGGACATATGCTTTACCAGGCGATTAGTTGGATCCAGCAGTGTCTAGATCTGCAAGCCAAGAATTCCAGTTCTAAGCATTTGTACAACAAAAACTTTTGCTCAATACTCTTCTGTTCCAGTAGTTTTACCTTTGTGTCCCAGATGTGCGATTACCCTCTCCTTCCCTCCTTTTAAGGAGAAGGTTTTAACCTCTTTTTCCAGTCAGGCATGGTAGCGCACACCTTTAATCCCAGTCTTATGAGGCAGAGGTAGGAGGATCACCATGAGTTCGAGGCCAGCCAGAGACTACATAGTGAATTCCAGGTCCTGGGCTAGATCAGACCCTACTTAAAAAAAAATTTCCCCCTCCCATGACCCTGTTTCTAGTTATGACCTATACCGCACTCCCACGTAACTACACGTATATAAAAAATAGCAAGGATACACGTATGAGAGAGAACATAAGGAGAGGGGGAGGGGGTAGAATCAACCAAAATGTGTATATATATATATATATATATATATATATATATATAAATGCCACAAGAAATCTATTACTTTGTGTCCTAATTAAAATATTAAAATAAAAAGCAGATAGAACAACAAAAAATAAAATACTTGCACTACAGAAAAGAAGGGAGAGAGGAAAGAAGGGAGGGAGGGAGAGAGGGAGGGAGGCTCCTTCAAATGTACAAAGATACATTTTACAAAGATTACAAAGATAAAAATGTACAGAGATCTCCACTGCATTGCTTTTATAATGGTAGAAAATTGAAAGCAGTCTGCATTATCCATCTGCAGATGACTGTAACGTGTAGCAGGCACATTTACCAATGGTTACTCTGTGCAGGTGCTGTTCTTAGCGCTTTAACGTGTAAGCTGATTCAATCCTCACAACAACCGTGAGGGAGATACTGTTATTTTTTTTCCATTTCACAGGTAAAACTGTTGAGGCAGGAAGATCATAAGTAACTTGAAAAAAGCAAATGTTGAAGGTGTAGGAATAGTTCTACTCCACTTTGTAGAAACTAACAAAAGTAACTTTCTGAATAAGACTCTATAGCCCAGAACAAGACAATCAACAAATGGAATCTCATGAAACTAAAAAGCTAGTGCACAGCTAAGGAAAACGTCAACCAAGTCAACAAGACAACCTACAGAATGGGAGAAAAATCTTTGTCAGCTATACATCTGACAGAAAATAAATCTAGAATATACAAATAATAACAACAACCAAAATAAAAAAGCCCAATCAAAAAATGGGCCATGGACCTGAAGAGAGAGCTCTCAAAAGAAGAACCCTAAACATTTAAAAAATGTTCAACATCTTTAGCCATCAGGGAAAAGCAAATTAAAACAATTTTGAGATTCCACCTCATCCGTCTGAATGGCTATCATAAAAAAATAAAAGGCAACAAATGTTGGTCAGGTTGTGGGAAGAGAGGAACCTGTTATTCACTGATGGTGGGAGTGTAAACTGACACATCCACTCTAGAAATTAGTATGGAGGTTTCTCCAAAAAAATGTACAAATAGATCTACCTTATGACCTAGGTATGCCACTGAGAAGAAGCCCTCTCCTAGCTGGCTGGCTGCCATGGGCCGGCAAGTGCTCTGCTGGCTGCTGGGGGAGAAGAGTCATCAACAGTCTTCAGCAGTAGATCCTGTCACCCACGCAACCAACCAGCCAGGCAATGTGCCCACAGGTTCAGTGGCACATAAACCATGGGGTAATAAAATGCTCTCAAAGTAGATATGGGGCCTGATCAATAGGATGGAATATATGTCAGGTACAAAGAACTGAGTCAAAAGCCTACAGCTGGGAAGGAAACAAGCCCTAGAGGGAAGCTTTCACTGTTCTTTGGCTAAATGGATATACTGAGGTCATCAAATTGCCTTTTCATGTACCTATTTATGTCCATTGATTAGTACTGGTCTCACTTTTGGTTAGGGAAGCTACATTTTACAGATGGCAGTGAATACTGGGGAGACCCAAGACTCATCAAGGTGACAAGAAGAAGAGAAAGCCAACGCTGAACCCTGGATGAGTCATCTCTATCACACCCACAAGGGCTCAGGGACCATTGCAGAGGAGGTTGCAGAAGGACTGTGAGGGCTGCTCTCACTGCTAGTCAGAGAAGCTTCTGAGTGGAGATGGTAGAGACATGGAGGAGATTCAAAACCCATCAAAGTAGAAAATGAGAGACTGTCGAGAGTTCAACCCTAAATGAGATATTGATCACACCCTTTAGGGCTCAGGGAACATTGAAGGTGACAGAACAGAGAAAATATAAGATCCAGAGCATCTTCAGGGCACTATACGCCCAACATGAACTGCTTGGTGCATTCATGACCCCACAGTGGTTGCCAGCACCCCACAAGACCTGCACTGTTCTGAGCCCACCAACACTTTGGCATAAACTAAAAGAAAATTAAAAACTAATAAAATTATACATGTATATATTCATATGTGCATGAGAAAACTGTGGAAGTACAAAGGAATCTGGTAATAGCCAATAAAAAGTAAACGTTAGCATTTTACATTTTACATTTTTGCTTTATGCACTTGCATCATTTTTTAAAAATAAGTTTGCACTTAGAGGCCAACTAGCAAACAAATACACCCAGACACTGATCTGAACGTAGTAGGTTTGCTTTATCCAGTTCCACTTCAACAATTATAGGAGGTTTTTGTTGCTGGAAAGTTCTTTCCAGTGGATTGCCTCCAGGGCAGGGAGATTACTGGATACATGCCAGGATGAAATTGAAATTCTCAAGGGGTTTCAGGAAGGGAAAAGGTGGGAGTAGCAGAGGAGAGTGGGGAATTAAGAAAGTTGGGAGCTTGGAGAATCAGGAATGGGTGAAAGGAGCTCACGCAGAGGTTTTGCCCTCCATCCAGCTGGGAATCTTCATCCCACTGGGAACCCAGCACATCTGACAAGTGATTTGGCAACAGGTGGTTTTGATATAACTTCCTCAAACTGACCATCTGACTAATGCCTCATTGTGAGGAGTCAGATGAGCTTGTTTTCTTTGGGAATGGAAGAAAAGTGAGTTTTCTACATTGTTAGGACTAAATTTATTTATATAAGAAAGAAGCTCAAGCAGAAGAAATATTTTTATCAATTTGGCCAAAGAAGGTATTGGGCTGTTAAGTGGTGTGTGAGGGATTGTTTTGTTAGAAAGTATGAGAAACTTAGAGTTGAAAGAGGAAGGAGTGAACAGGGAAAGAGTGATAGGGACAGGTAAAAATCTCTGCAGAGCATGTAAAATGCACTGGGATTACTAGAGGGAGAGCAGTGATTCCGTGATGTCTTCAGACCTTCAAGCTTATCATTGCATTGGAATTCAGCTAAATTCACTGACTTCTCTTTGTTGGAACCCAGTATCTCTTTCTTCCTCTCCACCTGCTCTCTCAGCTCTGACTCAAACTTCTGTCACCCACCACTGCTGCAACACGTCTGCACACCAATTAGGAGTTCAAAGTCTTCAGATCATGTGTAAATAATGGTAAAATTCTTGACCAGCAAGAATGGAACAGAAGACACTGCAGAAAACCAAGAATAAACTTCACATTTAGTTTACATTCTAACGCTTTGGCCCTGTAAGATTCTTAGACTGGGCCTGGTGGTATTCACCTGTAATCCCAGCATTTGGGAGGCAGAAGCTGGAGAATGACCACAGGTTTGAGGCCAGTGTGGTCTACATAGTGAGTTGTTCCAGGCTAGCCAAAGATATATAGTGAGAACCTTTCTTGGAGAGAAAAGAAAAGAAAAAGATTTTATTTGTTTTTATTTATTTTGTGTGTGTGTGTGTCTGTGTGATATGGTGTGTGTGGTGTATGCATATGTATGTGCCTTTATGGGCACCTCATACAGTGTGGCAGGGGCCTTTGGCCGGCAGTGGCCAGAGTATAATGTTGGGTGTTCTGTTCCATCGCTCTGCTGCCTGGTCTTGTTTTAAGCTAGAGTCTCTTTTCACTGATTTCAGAGCTTATGGGGATTCTGAGTCACAGGTCTCTGCTCCTCCACAGGACTCTGGTTACAGGCACATGTGGCCAAGGCCAAATGTTTTACATGGGATCTGGAGATTTGAACCCTAGTAGTCTCAGGCCCTCATACTTGTGCAGGAAGCTCACTTAACCACTGAGCCATCTCACCAGTGGAAGGAGAGATTTTAAATCACTTTAAAGAATAAGCTCAATTGTGAGATTTAGCCAAGACATAATTCATGAGTGCATGTACTATTTGCTTTCCAATGTCCTTGACCTCCTTGTGTGATATGCAACCCAATATCCTTGTTTTGGGCACAATTGGCAAAGAGGAAGGAGCAGTCGAGGTTTAACCTGAGTTTATGGTATTACATGCTGTACACTGTAAATACAGCAGGGAGAAGAGATGAAGGCCTGGGTGATCATTCAATGTGCCCCTTATAACAGATTAGAGAAACCTTGCCTTTCATCTGTTTGCTCCTAAATCACATCCAGTAGGGGTACTGTGTGTTCCCTCTCCTAAGGAAATGAATCTCTACACTAAATCAAGGGAGGTGCTGGTGGTTTGGGTCCAGGTTGTCTTGGCAGTGCTGAAAGAATGCTATTGATCTGCCCCTGTCAAGGTCTTCTTGACTTAGCTCTTCAAAGTGGAGTAGAGCACACAGTGCATATTCAGTATGTCTTGCAGGTGGTGATGAGAATTAAAAGCCTCAGTTTAATTCTTCATTTGATTCAACTGTATGAATGAAAGAAAAATTTAACAGCTTTATTATCAATAATTTGATACATTGTATGAGCAAATCTTATTTCCATTTCCCTCTTCCCTGTCCCCAGCCCCCTGGGGGACCCTCTTCAGTGGGCATACTGGATCAGTCCATGGGGTAAGGGCTTATGAATAGAATGCAAGAATTTTAAAAGTATATAGCTCTTCAATTTTCATACCTGCTTATTATTTTCATGAACCTATTATTGTGTTAAAATGCCAAGTCTTGTTGACTATCCTCTGAAAAAAACAAAGAGCTGAAGCATTTGTCCTGCCAAAGTAAAACCAAACACAACACATCATTGCGTGGTTTACAATTTGCAAAGAGTGGTGCTGATCAAGTCAGGCAAACAAGATCAACAAATGCATTCTAAATGATTCTTACTATTTAGAAATAATAACGTGCCACAGAAAACTCTCAATTTGCATAATCATTTTCCTGTGCAGGTCACTGGGAGGAATGCAGACTCTTAAGTTAATGTATTGCTCAATCTGAGAAAAATTCATATTCGTTCGCTTGTTTGGAGAGACACAGAAAATTGTAAAAATCTGGGAATGGTGATATCACTTGCATTTATAGAACAGTCCCTTTCTATCCTGCTTCATTACAAACATGTTGCTGTACATAGGAATGGAGTAAAGTGGTTTACCTTGTACCTGGATTGAATGAGCTATGACTACAGTTCTGAGTTTAAGCAAGGACAAAGGATCACCCGGGGATATTAAATGTGGACTTTTCATGCCCACTTCCAAACGCCCTGAATCATTCCAAGAAATACTAGTCCATGGGGCCATTTGCTTCTTAATATCACATTTAGCTGAGGTCCCTGATCTCATCGTGGGGTCAGCCATCAGATCTGCTGCAAGCATATACTCCTCACCTGAGTTGTCCCTTCACTTAGGTGTGGAGCCTCAGAGAGCCAAAATCAGCCCAAGTTCCCAAAATTGAGCCATAATGTGTGTCCAACTCCTGGAGACATATTTGATTGGTACCCAAATTTCTATCTCAGGATGAAGACAGGCACTCCCCTCACTTGTCCATGAGACAGGTTTCAAAACCAGAAAATACTTCTCTACCTGCACCCAAGTAAGAAATGAGAGCCAGCATCCAAGGAGAGCGCCTGGCATACTTTTACCTCTGCTTTGAGTTCATGTGTTTTAATGCCCCAAAATGTTTTAAAGGTGACCTCAGTATAGCTATGTGGGCAGCATCCTGTGTACATTCTTTCTACTTTGACATTTCCCACTCATATTACTGGAAAAAGATTTTATTATTACTGGGATCTCTCTGGCTTCCCCTCATCTCTCTAGGCCTTGTGATCCCTGTCAAATAAATGCAGACTCGCCATAGTGAAGAAGCCCAGCAGGGCTCACTACAGAGCAGCACGAGCACTCTCACAGGTGAGTGTGGGCAGTGACCAAGAGGGCTGCTCAGGAAAACACTCTAGGGGTGAAAATGGACAGAGGCTATCCATTTATTTCTAAAGTTCTAAAGAACATACCACTTTCCAAAGAAGGGAACATATATGTCTTTGCTCTTTCTCAGAAAGCTTCCTCCTAAATAGTAATTGTATAATTTTCCAGGCAATTCAGAAAGTCATGTCACCACATGGAGCCAAAGATACACTCAGATCCAATTGATACAGAAATTCAAAGTTCACCAAACTTGTAATGCCCAATTTTGGGGTCCTTATCCTATTTTAACAAATAATTGATAAAAACAAACCTGAGAAAAGTAAGTTATGGATGACTGAGTTTATTCAGGGAGAAATCATGAATTGTGAGGTTTATTTAGGGGAAGGTGGTATCTAAGAAAAGGCTGGATCACTTCCACATGCTCTACACAGTCTCTAGAGGAAACACACTGAATGGGAAGAAAACATAACAGCATCAGCCCTGGGCCTCCACACAGGAGAAAGTTAAGAGATCAAGTAGTGATGGACTCAGAGCTTAAGGGAGGATAACAGAGGAAAAGTACCAAAGCAGAGACTTGGAAATTCAGAGCCTGGAAACTGAGTAAAAGAAAGTCAAGAGAGTAATATTATACATGTGGCAGGCCATGAGTTTAGAGGAATTACACATGTGGTAGGCCCCAACTTTGGAGGAATATTATAACAAAGTGAAGAAGGTATCTGAAGAATATATGTGTAGAATGAACAGAAGAGTGCCCAGCCTGAACACTGGGGCCTCCCCTAGCAGGCTGGGAATGTGGTTAGACCCTTACTCGCTCTTTAGATGAAAGAAACACAGGTCAGAGAGGAAAGAGGAAAGACGGACCATAATCACCCCTTTCTCTTTCAAATAAAAGACTAGAGCAGATTAAGAAATAGTAAAGGATTCAGAGATCAAAGAAAAATATTACATGTAATCAAAGAGAAAAGCCACCTCAAAAGGTAGAAGCCAAGCAGGAAAACACCCAGGCAGAGAAAAGTGCTTTTTCCTCAAGGCTGGGAAGGAAAGAGGCAGAGAACATGCGTGTTCAGACATGCGAGATCACAGGGAAGAGAGAGTTGGACCATGTGGGTAATCTCCTTTATATGGATCAGATATCCAATTAGGTGAGCCATGTTATCAGACTCAGGCATGTAAAGAGAGACCCGACTGGCTCATGGACTCAGGGTGCTGACCCAGAGTGGCCAAGATCTGATTGGTCATGGACTGAGGAGGCTGATCCAGGGAAGCCAAATTGAGCAAGATGTGAATGTTAAAGAGTATGGGCCCTAAAGCCATTAGTCTGCAAAGCCAATATTCTTAGTATAAGATGCCAAGTAGTGGGCATCGTCCTGCAAGAGGGGCCATGAATAAAAGGGGAGAGAGTCTAAGCTCATGATAAATTGATCAGTCTGGCAACTCCTGGTCCCAGTCTCAGGCTCCTTCCCTAAGAGACCTGTTGACCAAAGTGACCCATGAGGTCCCCAAAACAAGGCAGAATTCTGTCAAAGCTCCTGAATGCCCACCCCAGGCCTGAGTTAAGATCCTGTTGCTGAAGAAACCACAGAAAGCCATCTATCAGCACTGAGAGACCCTGTGAGGTCCAGAGTGGTAACCAGCCCCCAGATGGTAGTTAGTGCAGAGCTGGAAGGCACTGCATAAGCTGCCAGGGGAAGCTGATCATCATAGTTGGAGTAAACAGAGACCACTGACATGAAACAGTTTGTCACTATGAGTAGGCTGAACACACTTCCTACTGGGAGAGAACAGCAAACCAAGAAAGGAGCACTTGTGCAATGGAGGAGCCAAAGCCTGGGGGAGGCAATCAGTAGCTTTTAATTTGGCCAAGTAATCCACTCAGTGACAGGGAGCCCTTGACTGGAACTGGGGACGCTGGTCAAAATGCATTGGGAACCAAAATCTTCGGCCTTCAAAGAGAAATGCACTTTAGAAGTAAAGTACAAAGAGTCTACTCACAATAGAATCTAGCCAATTCAGAAATGTGTATCTCAGGTAACCTATACTGATCTCACTCTCCGATGGAGATTCTGTTTGTATTTTTCAGAAGGCAGCGAGAGAACTGTGGTCTTTCCAATCCTACCAACAAGCCACAGGCCGATAGCTGACATCCTGGCAAGAGATGAGCCACCCCAGACCTACCGTGGAGGATCCACATGGAACCTCACAGAGAGCGTTGGGATAAACAACAGACCTAACCACAGCCAGTCAGTCAACCCAGGATAAGCCAGCGAGACAGACACCAACGATTTTCAACACAACCTAAAGCAGAAGTACAGAGGCCACTAAGACCTCAACAATGAAGCAGCCTTAATACTCACCCACCATGACTCAGGGAACTGAGCGGAAGAGGGGGCAGAAAGATTGTGAGAACCATGGTGGGGGAGAACTCCCAGAAACATGGCCCCCTCAGTAACAACATACAAATGGGCATGGAACCGGTTGACTCCTAGGCTATCCATAAGCTACCCCATGGACTGATCCAGTCTGCCCATGGAGGAGGACATCCAGCTGATTGGGGAGAGGGAAGAGAAAAATCAAGGAATTGGGGATAGCAACACATTATTCGCTCATTCAGTGTATCTAATTATGGATAATAAAGAAAAATATATTTTTAAAAAAGATGCCACAATGCCACGCTCAGTAGAGCTTTGAAAACACATTTCGTCATGAGTTTTCTCCATCCAAGTACTAACCAGGCCAACCCTGCTTAGCTTCCAGTTCAGGGAGGTACAGCCATAGACTCCTCAGGAGTTTTCTAATGTCTCTCTAGAGGCAAATGGCCCAATTCAAGAACAAACTCAGCTTCTTTCATTCTCCTTTTCAGAGATGCAGTGAATCTGGTATGTACTGAAACCTCTAAACATTTGGAGGAAGGCTCAGTAGTCCTCATCATTCAGCCTCTGTCTGTGAAGTTACCTTCCCTCATGGCATTTACACTTCAGAGAAATTGCTGAATGACTTGCCTTACAGGTGACTTCATTGAACTTTTTTCCCCAGACTTCCACGTTTTTCCTAAAACCACACACAACCTAGATGGCTTGAAGGGTAATAGCTCCATATTTGACCATCACATCAGCAATGGGCATAGCAACAAAGACCACTTAAACTCCCATTTTTTTCTATTTTTCTTATTAATTGATTATTTTTTTAACATAGGTTGTAGTATAAGCCCTCTTCCCTGGTCAATAGGGTTACTGGTGTTCACTTTAGAGTAATTAGGGCCTCTGTCTCTGGGGGGAGCTGTGTCTCAGGGTGTTTCTACCCACCTTGTGGCTCTTACAATCTACCTGCCCCCCATCTGCAATAGTCCCTGAGCCTTGCTTGGCAGGTGTGTGATCAGGTAGTGTTGACATCTCTGTAGCCTCTGTATTTCTGTTATGATGTTTCGCTTCCACCACAGTGTTTGTTATTTTCCTGGATGTGGATGTTGGGTTGGCATTGGCGGCAATACTTGTATGGCTACTTCCTCTGCAATTTCTTCTGGACTCCAATAAATGTGGTAGAGGTGGCACATCTCTTTTGACTGTCTTTTCTTGTGTTGGTGGATCTTGGATCTCCCAGTATTGTCTGCCATCTGTAAAATAAAACAGATTCTCTGACCAAGGGAGAGAGCAGCTTTGAAAGGGGATATGCCTAGGCGCTTGAGAGACATTTTGCTGAGGCTTCCTACTCGACTTGTACAGGGAACACTGGGCCTTCTCTCTGGGTATTTGTGATTTTCCTGACCATGGGGTGCTGACTTGGTACCCAGGACCAGTTATGAGTTCTCTCCACTGAGCAGGCCTCATGTCCAATCTAGGGCAGTATTGCACCAGTGTCTAATCCTTGTCTGGCTGGTAGATTGTGTGGCTTGCAGGGTCTCCTGCTTATTCATGCTGGTTGTGACCATTGTCACCCAGTAGCTCCCATAACACTTTCCAGTGCCCTGAGGGGTTGCCAGGTGAGGACTGGCTTTCCTCTCGTTTCCCATGTTGTTTCTCGGCCTTCTGAGATGGCTGCCTGTAGTGTCTTAAGCTCTGTCAGGCAACCAAGTGCTTGGCAAAGGCCTGCATTGTAAACTCCTATTTTTTAAACAAGATAGTTAAATGTGTTAAACAAGATATGATGAATGGCTTTCTTAATTGGAATATTTATTTTTAGTCAGCCATAATTATATTCAAGATTATTTATTTGATGACTCAGCTTTAATGTGCACTCAATTAATTATGTTCATGTAAAAATAATTACTTATGTAAACGCATAGTTTTCTTTTTGCTTTCTAACACTACTGCTGCCTCTGTGCAAACTCTTTTTGGCTTCACTGTATACCTTGAAGTCACCTCTCTGTCACTTCCTGCCTGGTACCATCTGCTCTCTCCATGAAGCTGTGGAAAGTATAGAAAGCACCAACGCCAGGATTCATACTGTCCAAGTAAAAACACATTTTAACTAGTTTAAGATTGGCGTGTTTAAGTGGTTTCTTAACTTGTCCAGAACTTGGCTTACAGAGATGGTAGGTGAAGGTTCTGTCTCCTTTATAAGAAGAAGCATCACCCTTTCTGAATTTCTTTTTTTCCTGTTGAGATTTTTTTTAATTTCCAGTTGAAGTTTATGATGTTTCAATTAAAGTAGAGGAGTGTGGAGCATCCCAGTACCAGCCTTCTTGAATCTGTAGTTCCTACCATTTAGGGTTAATGGAACCAGAAGAGGTAGAAATCTGTCCATATGACCCAAGTCACAGGGTTCTAGCCGGCAGGCTACAATACCACTTGGCATCATGTAAAAAGACAAATCTGAAGATTGCTAAGAAGATGGTTAATGCTTGTCATGAGGTCCAATCAACATGCTGGAGGAGCATGAGGATACCTGTGCCAAAAGGACTGCCATAGACGATGAGACACTTAACCTTCCCAAGGTTCCTTATCCAAGTCTGGAGTCAAATGAAAATCTTCTTAATGCTGCAATTAGACTTCTGACCCTGGTGACTAGAACACAAATCAAACAAATCATAGTTATTCATTTGTTCTTCAGGCTTTTACTCACAAAGTGCCGCAAGAGACCAACAAGAGGGTGTGATTGATTAACATCCTAACAAGCAGAAGACCTGGAGAAAAGGTCAGAAAAGCTGATAGAGACATTGTAACTTAAAAAGCCAGCAGAAAGAAATTTAAGTCATTTTTAAACTTCAGGAAATTACTTCAGTGACATCTCTTACCATTTTAACATGGCATTTAACATGTTTGTTTGAATAAAGGTTTCTTTTCCCATTTGTAAATTAAAAAGAAAAGTAGAAGAGTATGGAGAAAATGGCTCCCTGACTGTTACTTCCAGTCATCTCTAGCCTTAGGAGGAATTCTTCTAGGAATGCCCTGAATCTGATCACAAAGACTCCAAAGGAGACAATTCACATTTATCTTAGCTTATATGATAAAATGAGAAGCACAAGAATGTTATTCTATATTTGGTTGTGTAAATAACCATGCTGTTAGTTCTTGCCAGAAAAAAATAAATCTGTGACCTACATATTTGAATTAAGCACTTGTTGCTAGATCATTCCCTTTCATCAAGACCAGATATGCTAAGTATCTCCTATATTCTTATAAACTCTAAAGTCAAAGATTATGTCTTGACCTCAAAAAGAGCTTTCCTTACCACAAGAAATTGGTGTTCCATAAGGACTGTAAGCAGACTGCAGAGTCCCAGGGAAGGAGCCTCACCAACCTGGCTGCCTTCTGTCCTCAGGATCTCCTCACAGCAGAGGTACATGGCTGGGTGTGTTGGTCTTAGACCCAGGATATTATAGGACTTTTCAATTCATGTACTAAGGATGCACCAGAAAAATATCCAAATGTAGGGCTGAGAAGATGGCTCAGAGGTTAAAAGGTGCTTGTTTGCAAGGCCTGCCTGTCTGAGTTTGATTGCCTAGCACCCATGTAAAGCCAAATACAAAAAGTAATGTAAGCACCTAGTGCTCATTTGTAGCAGAGAAAGACCCTGGCACCCCTCCCTGCCCCCCCTCGCCACCATCACACACACACACACACACACACACACACACACACACACACACACACACACACACACACTTGAGCACATGTGCACAAATAAATAATTTTTAATGTCCAAATATGAATGGATCCTCAGGTACCAGCCAAGGTCAGAGCACAAAGCAAGAGATAGAAAAGGTTGATTTCCTTGATGGAGGTAGGCCTCTTCTGTGTGAGTGAGGGTGGAAGGTGTTGCAGTCAGCTTCATAATGCTGAGCTGGGCATCCAACCAGACACATTGGAAGGAGTTTATTTCAACCTTACAAATCCAGGGGACATCATGAATGGCAGAATAAATTGGCTCCCTTTCACAGATCCAAGCAGAGAGAGAAACCACCAGCAGCCAGCAATACTAAAAAGCAGCAGCAGGACCCCACCAGAGCTCAAAACTCTCTGCATACCTTTGGGCTAGAATTGACGTCCACCCCCACGGGCACCCCTCCCCTGTAGCAGGAGTCTAGACATCTGCTAGGGGATGAAGCTGCAAACTTAATTTTACTAAAATGCAGGCAGCTATGAAGCCATGCATTAAGACTACCAAGCAACTTATTTTTCCTTTTACTCTCTGAGATCAAATAACAAATGAAAATTACTGTATGTTATGCAAAGGCTGTTGAAGGATATAGCAAAGTGGTTCATGGGACTAAATGGGGGTACAACTATTTACGGTCATATCAAATATCAAAAATATCTATATAAAATAGATATTTTTGATAGTCCATAATGGGTTACATTGTTTAGTGGGCCAATAATGAGTTGTTATCCCCAATTCCTCATTGCCCCTCCTCCCCATCCCCAGTCAGCTGGATATCCTCCACTGTGGGCCGTCTTTATCAGTCATTGTGGTAGGGGACCACGGATAGCCTAGTCTTCAGCCGGGTTCTCATGACCCAAGTGTGTTGTTACTGAGGGTTGCCAAGTCTTTGATATTCTCCCCCACCATGGCTCCCACAATCTTTCCGCCCCCTCTTCCGCTCAGTTTCCTGAGTCGTGGTGGGTGAGTATTAAGGATGCTTTAATGTTGAGAACTTAGAGGTCTTTGTGTTGAAAATCGTTGGTTTCTGTCTCACTGGCTTATCCTGTGTTGATTGAATGGCTGTGGCTGTGGGTCCCTTGTTCATCCAATCATTCTCTGTAGGGTTCCATATGGATCCTCCACTGTATGACTGTGGTGGCTCATCTCTTGCCAGGATCTCAGCTTTCTGCCTGCGGTCGGTTGGTAGGGTTATATGGGCCACAGCTCTCTCACTGTATCTTGAAAAATACAAACACAATCTCCATCAGAGAATGAGATCAGTATCTATTAACAAATATACACCATTCTGGATTACCTAGCTTCTATTTTTAGTAGCCTCCCCGGCAGTCGCTCGCATAGTGCATCTTTTCTTGGGAGCCCAAGAGTATGGGATCCAGTGCATATCGCCCTGAATCCCCAGTTCCAATCAAGGGTTCCCCCTCACTGAGTAGAATATTTGGCTGAGTTTAATAGCTGTTGATTGTCTCCCCCAGGCCCAGGCTCCTCCATTGCACAAGTGCTCCTTTCTTGGTTTGCTTTTCTCTCCCAGTAGGAGGTGTGGTCAGCTTACTCATGGCCACAGACTGTGTTTCATGCCAGTGGTCTGTTTACTCCAGCTGTCATTGATCAGCTTCCCCTGGCAGCTTGTGTAGTGCCTTCCAGAACTGCACTAATTGCCATCTGGGGCCTGGTTACCATTCCAGACCTCGAAGGGTCTCTCGATGCTGAACGATGGCATTCTGTGGTTTCTTCAGCAACAGGGTTTTGCCTCAGGCCTGGGGAGGGTGTTCAAGAGCCTTAACAGAATTCTGTCTTGTTTTTGGAACCTCATGTGTCACTTTGGTCAACAGCTTAGTGAGGGAAAGAACCAGTGGCCGGGACCCGCGGCTGTCAGACTGCTCAATTTTTCACAGACTTAGACATTCTCCCCTGCTACTCATGGCCCCTCTTACCAGTTGACACCCACTACTTACTCTTTAGGTTACAGTATAAAAATATCTATTTCTTGAATAAATATTATGTATCTAAACTTTAAAAAAAGACTACCAAGTGACAGAAGAATAAAAAGATGACAAGAGTATGTAATCTCTATTTCTGTGGTTTTGGACTTCAAACTGTGCCCTTGAGGTAGGACACTGGATTGACATTGAGAACATTCTTTCCCAACTACCACAGTAGAATTTTTCCTCTGGCATGCATGGTGAAGGTGAACAACCATAGCATTACTGATTGCTACCTGACAAGCCACGGGCCTGCCTGTAGTTGGACCAAACGAAGGCCTCTCCTTTGCTTCTGAGGCCTTCATGCTCTGACCATCTCAGGCTGCAGCACTTATGCTCTTTTCTTTTAGGAGAGGATTTCCAAAGGCCATGACACCCAATGTGAGTTCTGTACCCCAGGCATGGGGGCAGACACCTAGACTGTCCTGAGAAAACACCCAGAGCCCTCCATGAGCAGCTAGTGGAAACCTTAGTGACATTAAGTCACTAAGCTCTTAAGATAACTGTTATTAAGAGCATGGGTGATCCTGTACATCTCTGTACAAGGATCTATGCTTCTACACTTCTTCATCAGTGTTGGCGATAAGTATTATCCATCCCTACTTAACATGTGGGGAAACTGAGGCAGCCCACAGAAAGCCAAGTGAACTTTCTATCTATTACATTCTTGGCACCACATCAATTGAAGCCTCTGGTGACTTTCATATGATATGTTTTGAGATATATCTATTGAAAATTTTCCATGTGTGGGATGCAATTGCATTGCTATTGGAGTGGTGTTTGGAAATGTTAGGATTCACAATATTTTTTATTCTGTCATTGGAACTAGCCAAAGAAAGCAGAGACCGTATGGGTTATTTGTGTTTGTTGTTGTGACAGTTACTGCTGCAGTTGTTATTCAAATATAATTAATGCTCATGAAACATAAACTCTTGGGGATCGAGGAAATTGCTTATGACTCATAAACTTGCATTCCACTGAATTGCCTTGAGATTTAAAATGTCGTTTCCCTTCCTAAGTCTTCTTGGAAACTTCTTTTAGTCTTCTCAAATTTTGTATATGCATCATTCTATCTTGCCAGGATATTTTTTTAATTTCTCTTCTGCTCTTTGCAAATCTGATAAGCATTGCCTTCTGTCTTCATGTAAGTCATGAACGAAAATCTTGTATAGAATATGCCAACCAGAGCTTTATGAGGAAATTAATCAATACTGTTACACTGAACTGCTGTGTGTTGTATCTTCACATGTTCCTGTCCTCTCCACAGAGGAGCCCGGACTTGTCAAATGCCCTATGAACTCCTCATGCGCTGTGTCTTGTGGCATTGACAGACACTCCTTCCTCAAAGGGAAGGAGGATACTTTCTTGAGCAGCCAGTCTCCTTTACGGGACCACGCTTCCTAGGTTCTATCATAAATAATCCATTCCAGAATAGATGATATAGAGAATTGTCCAAGAGTGAAGTCAATGTCTCCCAATATCCATCTTTTTAAAAACTAGGATTAGAGGCTGGGGAAGATGTCTCAGTGGTTAGATGCACTTGTTTGCAAAGCCTGACAGCCTGGGTTTGATTCCCCAGTTCCCACTTAGCACCTGACTCACAAAATGTGCATGCATCTGGAGTTTGTTTGCAGCAGAGGGTGGCCATGGTGCACCCATACTCTCTCTGTCCCTGTTTCTCTCTCAAATAAATAAATTTTAAAAACAAAAGCAGGATTAATGGATGCCTGACCCCAGTGTTCTAGAACCACTTATGGACTCAGCACACTACTGTTGCACAATTCTGCTGGTTTCTAGATCCACTTCAGTTTATTGTAATGTCTCAAAAAAATTAGAACATGATTTCACAGCCTCATCTATAAATTATTTCAAGGCCATTGGATATATTTCACCTGATCCACCTGACCTCTTAAACAAATTTAAAGAACATTTCCTCAATTCCTTAAAAGCATCTTAAGATCTTATGTAACTTGGGCTTTGAGCCTGTTTGGATGGGCTTGTCTGTTGCTTTTAGTTACCTAGAATTCCTTTGGTGTGCAACATGGAATCAAAAATAGGAATGAGGTCACACCCTCTTCTCTTGACATCTGCTAACATTACCTTCATATGCTCTCTTTTGGATATGTTTATCATTGATGGTATTTTCACAAATTCTATCTCAGTCTGGTGTTTAGCCAGATAGATACTGCTCTGTGTTACACACTTTGTTTCATCTTCAGTTTTGCCTCGTGACTTTCAACATTTCCTGGTTTCCTTTTTCTATTTTTTTTCTGATCAGAAAGCAATCTGATCACAGCCCTCCTCCTTCATTTCTTATTCATATACAATTACACCCTCCAATTTCATGTCAGAGTGCTTCCTATGCTTTGTGTGTTATGTTCCCTCTCTATAGTTCTGGCTAATGGGGGGAGGCCCATCACTGCTCTTTTCTTTCTGACATTGTTTTTTCACCAACTACTGTCCTGAAGCGCATCCAGCATTCTTCTCCTGCAGAGACAACTGTCCCCAGCACCTGACACTCTCATACCACAGCATGTAGTTAGCTTGACAGTCCTGTCCCACATAGAATCCTCTGACGTTTTAGACATTCAATGAACCTCATTAGATGAGGTAGACCTCAAAGCTGGGTCACCAAAGGGTCACATAATTATGGGTCACATAATTTCCTAAGTTTGCTTTCTCTATTTCTGTCTAGAGTTGGTTTCTCCATGAAAGCTCCAACTGCACCTTTTTGTAGAGTCTGTGTGATCCAACCCCCATGGGAGTTAGATGACGGTCAAACTGGTAGGGTGGGGCTGTAGGTATGAAAAACTCCATGCCAGAGCTACAGGGAATGCTGAAAATATGTGTTCAGGTAGACTCACAAGTCAAAGAGGAAGCTGCGTACAGTGAGCAAAAAGTGAGTCTTGGAATTTTGCTGAAAATGGAAAGCTATGTAAGTAGATAAGAAGTCAAGGAAGGCTAAAAATCCCATAAAACTCAGATTAGGAAAACATGTAATGGACCTGGACAATTGCCTCAGTGAACACTGGCTTGTGATGCAATGATGTGCTGTGCTGTGCTGTGCTGTGCTGTGGAGTGATGTGATGTGATGCATGGGAGTCATTGGCCAATTTCTGTTCATCTCTTGTTATGTTCTCATCCAGATCTCTGTCTCCTCTTCTGTGAAGTTTTCAATTTCAGCTCAAACACATACTTTGTGATCACCTTCTTTGTTAGATTCCCCTTGCAACATGGCCAGATTCCACTTTGGGTCTCACCTCTCCAGATCCCAGTGGTGCCTATTAAACCTCAGAAGCCTCTTATACCAAAACTGCAAGTCCTCCTCTACAACACCTTCAGTCATTGCCTTGACAAGTAGAAATCATGTGACAGTTAACTTTTCTTCAGCACTTTTTATGCACCAACAACTCTTTTATGGTAAGCACCACATCGTAGTCAGACTCACGCCACTGGGATGAATCGTCAAACCAGGCAGTTTGTGGAGGAAAGTATTTCTTGAAGTAATAGATCCAGGGGAAGTTCCAGAATGTCGAAAGAGGTTGGCCCCCTTTCACAGATCCAAGCAGAGAGAGAAACCCATAACCAGCACCTCCAAAGCAAGCAATCACACTCCAACTAGCAAACAACAGGAGCTCCAGGCTTGATCTCAGACTGCTCTTTGCAAATGTATAGCTGGAATTTCAGAAACACCTTAGGGCTGCACCCTAGGATCTGGCCAAGGTGATATACCCTCCAGCCAGGCAGCTGGAGAAAAACTTTGATAAACTCTTGAATCTACTGGGGGACATCCATTCAAACTACCACATACCACATGCCAGTTGTACAAACAAGGAAACCAAGGTACAAAGTGGCGATATTGTTGCCCAAGATCACAAAGCTAGTAAGAGAATCAGGATTTGAACCATGGCAAAGTGATTGTAGTATCCATGCCCTCAGGAACTTTGTCTGAATTTGCTTATTTGCCCAACTATTTTTTTCTTATTATTTCCTCTGGAGAGTTACCAAGACCTCCTTTACAAGCAATCTTTTCTCCAGGATAATTAGTATCTTCTTTCCTTTTATATTCTGAGTCATCTCCTTCCTTTCTCCAGTTTAGTCATGGCCCCCTCCACAAGCATTTAGAGACTATCCACTGTGTGCTGTGCAATGTGCCTGTGGGTCTTTACCTTGTGGCGAATCAGTCCAAGCCAGGAATTCTGATTCAGGGTTAGTTTGCTTGAAGGGTTCTGTGAAAATTTTTGTGAAAACATTACGTGTGTATTCACACAACAGAATGCTATCAGTTTCTCAGATTCTATGACTCCCTCCTATAAAAGTGAGAGCCAGTGGTCTAAAGAGACACAGAAATAATGATAGTACAGTGCAATCCTGATTAGATTCAGGTGACCTGCCTCCAGATGTGTTTTTCCAATCTAAGAGATGCCTCTCTGTGTCAGGGTTAATCTCCATGATATTATAAGATAGTGACTCTCAAGACCTATAAAAGGTCTAAGATTTCACCTTACTCTCAAGCTAACAAGAGAGCCTGCTACCATTTGATGGATGCTGATGGAGACTCAGGATCCCTGTGTCAGAGACTCACAGTAGTAGCATGTAGGGCAATAACAACTGTGCCAGCTTCCTGAATCCCAGTTCTCACAAGACATTGTAAAGACAGCCAACTTATACCTGTATGCACAGTGGGTTATGTAACAGGAGAAGTCTCAATTCAGGGAACTTGAGTCTTGTCTAATGGGAGACAAACCTCCTAGAAAATGATGTGACTTTATTACACTGGAAGTAAGCATTCCTGCTGTCTTCTCTGCATGGAGACTCAATCTTTATCTTCACCGTACAAGTATCCTTGGAAACATAGTCTGGCCCAAGCAGCAGGCACATGGTAACAAGATGTGCATATCTCAGGCATGTGACTTGTACCTCTTATAGAGGGTTTTTTCTATCCTTTCTCATAACCAGTGTTCTATTCTGCACCTCTCCCAAAAGCATACCCCATAAATGCATCCTAAGTGGCTTCTGGTAGCACTAGTGAAATCTAGAAAGATTATTGAAATTTTTATATGATTTTTGTGGAATAAGTGAAGGAGACCCAACTATGAATAAGAGAGACATACCAAGTACAGAGAAATATCCATGAAGTTGAAACATTGAGTATTTCTTTCTAACCGAATATTCTGTGCTGCTGCACTGGCTAGAAGCCATTGTGGTGAGTGGTAAAATTCTCAGCCCCTGCATATAGAATGACTCCTAGCTGCTGAGCCAGCATCGTTCCCTTCCCTGCCCGCTCCTCCCTCATCCCCTTATATGTGTGTGATTGGTTTTCACAAAAAGCACAATGTTGTGTACTGGAGAAAAATGGTTTACCATTTGGCTCATCTCAGTAAGCATAACTGGATATTTTTTTTGGAAATGCAGACAGGTAGTACCATAATAGTTTTTTGGAAGGTGAAGTTTGTGAAGTTGCATATTCTAAGTGAAAATGGATTAGGCCATCCTCCTAACATCTTGCTTCATGAGAGGGAAAACCTGAGAAGAGTTTATTTCTCACACTGTCATTTCAGCAGCACTTTTTGCTGAGACATAGCCAGAGTGAGCCATTTTCATCAAGTGAATGCCCTGTCTTCCCTGAATGTGAATCTATCTGAGATAAATACTGATGGTAGATGGGGAAGAGACGAGAAGCCATTTCCATCATTCATGTTGTGTGGAATCAATTGCCACTGAGCAACCTGCAACATCCACAGAGCATCTATCAATCTCAGAGCCCCTTCGGTCCACACTCTCCACAGCTCCCTCTGAAGCAGTTATATAGTGTTTCCTTAAACAATTTGGACACCAGGTGTGCAGGGTCAGAGTTCCCAAGTCAATCAAGTATCCAACTCTCCAGACATCAGCAGGGTGTCCTACAGTTTAATCCAGTTCTGACCCTACCTGGAGTTAGTGTCTCACCCCACAAGTTAAAGGCATATAAAACTGCCTCCTGCTTTTGCGTGTTTCAGCTTTTGGTATTTCTGACCTACTCACTGCAAATCAGGAGGTTCATCAAATGTCTTACAAAACTCAGGAAACACTACTTATGTTTGCTGGTTTATTCTCAAAGGAACAGAGGGCTTATCCAATGACTAGGTCCAGAGGGGAATGTCCAGAAGGGTCCCAGTCAGTGAAGTTGGTGTCAATCATACCCCAAGCACAGAGGTGAATTCACCACCCCAGAGACTCATAAATTTCCTCCTTCAAACGTTTTTTTAATAGCTGTACCATCACAAATTCCAGTAATCCCAGCACTCAAAAGGCTATTGTCTTATTTAATAAAAAGATTCTTGGGTGTAGTGGTGCACACCTTCGATCCTAGAGCTTGGAAGGCAGAGGTGGGTGTATCATTGTGAGTTTGAGGCCAGCCTGGAAATACATAGTGAATTCCAGGTCAGCCTGGGCTATAGTGAGCCCTTACCTCACTCCTTCCCCTCCCCCCAAGAAGAAGTCATTCTAGTGGTGATGAACAACGAAGGAGAACATGCCTCTTGACAAGGATCTCCACCCCTCTCCAGAAGAGGAGAAGAGGAAACCCAAGAAGACCCTGGTGCAAAGTCCCAATTCCTACTTCATGGGTAGCAAGTGCCCAGGATTCCATAAAACCACCATGGTCTCCAGCCATGCACAAACAGCAGCTCTGTGGGTCAGTTGCTCCAGCTGACAGGAGGAAAAGCAAGGCTTGCAAGACACTCCTTCCTTCAGGAGGAATCAGCACTAACAGCAGCCTGATCAAGATGAGTGGGAAACAATCCCAATAAACACATTTTGGGTAAAAAAAAAATTCATGTTATGTATTTTATTTATTTAAGAGAAAGACGAAGAATGGGCATACCAGGGCCTCCTGCTGCTGTAATTGAACTGCAAACACATGCACCACTTTGTGAGCCTGGCTTTTTGTGGGTACTGGTGACTCAAATCCAGGCCATCAGCCTCTTCAAGCAAGTGCCTTTAACCACTGAGTCATCTCCCCAGGCCCCGCTGATTACCCTCCTTCATTTTTCCCCCACCCCTATTTCACTTAACCCCCACTGCTTTCCAAGCAGTCCTTCTTCTGTTTGGATGTCTCGTTCTCTTGTCCTCCACAGTCCTCTATATCAAAATGTTGATTGTGTGGGCCTTAAGGGGGTGACGACAACCACTGTGAGGTCATGAATGCACCAGTCAGTTCATGTCCAGAGGACAGTTCCCTGGTGTTCTCCTTCCCACCCTGTGACTCCTACAATTCCTACTACTCTCCCTCTTCCACAGCGTTCCCTGAGCCTTGGAGGGCTTGATAGAGATGCCTCGTTGAGTGCTGAGTTCTCAGCAGCCTCTTGTTCTCAGCTTCTATGAGTTTGGAGTCTCTTGGTGTCTACCATCATCTTCAGAGTAGTTTCTCTGGCCAGCAGTGAGAGAGATCCTAAAGTTATCTAGACCCCAGTCTAAGCCATCACAGAGCACACACTCAGGTGTGACGTAAAAGGACTCCTCATGAATAATGACATTCCTGTCACTCAGGAAACACTAAGGGTCTTAGAAGCTTTGCACTAGGAACTGAACAAAGACTATTTTTCATTATTTTATTACTCCTCCCTCCCCCCAAAAAATATCTTGCAATAGTAAATAGAGAAGAAAGACTAGATGACATTACTGATTTTAAAAAATAAAATCCTTTTCTTGTAATATATATCCTGTGAACTACAGATATTATATATCCAGAACCAGCTGATCCTCATTTTATTTTTTTAAATGTGGAAAAGTGAGAGTTTAGATGATGACAAAAGGGAGCGAGGAAAGATTAAAGACTGTAAACTGGAGTTATCTACACAAATGAACGTAGTCAATTCATATAAAGCATTTAGAGTAGTGCATGGAAGTTACAGTCATTACTGCTACTAAGTCTCCTTTATTTATTTGCTCATTCATTTTTCGATTCAGGTCTTGCGTTTGAAGTTGTAAGTTTACAAACTCTAGGGACCTTTTACTGTTACCTACATTTCTTTCCTTTTTATGTCTTCTTTATTTTTGCCACCTATACTGCATTTTCACTTTTCTTGTGGATGTAAAGATTATTTAAGAAAATTTAATCAACTAGGTTACCGAGGCAGGAGAGAAAGACCTATGCCACACTCCTGAGCTAATATGGGTAGAGTGGTCACAGATTTAGCAACAAGATGAATTCTTGAGTGGGGTCTTTCTGGCAACCCAGAAGACACCATCCTAACTTCCTCCCTTGAGCAAAACTGCTTCCTGACCCTCTCTCTGGAGAGCTCCTATGAATATTAAAGGTCGTAATACATAGGGAGTGAAAAGCACAAAGCCTAGACAAGGTGAACAATCGGGAAATTGTAGAAATTAATAATTTGAACTATTATAAGGTTATGTTGACAAAGATAAATTAACTCCATTTCAGGATATATATTTTCAAATTCTGATTCCATAGTTCTCTATCTATATATCTTAATAAATTACTCAACTTTTCTAAGCTCTTCTTCCCCTCATAAGTGAAGCCTCTACAGTCTACAGTTCTTTCTGCATTTAGGTCTTTCAACTCTCACCAGAATGATTCATCAAGATCTACAAATAACATTGCAAGGCATTTCTTAGTCTAAACCTTCAAATCATTCCACATTACTCCCACAAAACAGTTCCAAAAGATCAAAAGCCACACCCCAAATTTTCTAGCAGTAATGATCCCCACTCCCTTGGTTACCTTCATGTTGATGGGACAAAACACCTGACTAAAAACTGCTGATGGAAAGAAACATATTATTTTGGCTTACAGTCTCAAGGGGAAGTTTCAGCATGGCAGGGAAAGGATGGTAGAGCAGAGACTAAGCATCACATCTTGCCACAGCAGCTGGCAAAAAGCAGCAAGAAAGTGAGCTGAGCTCTGACAAGGGGGAAGCAAGATTATAACACCCCAAAGCCTACCCTCAGCAACACACCCAGTCCAACAAAGCTCCACCTCCACATTGCTACTAGCTGGGAATCAAGTTTTCAAAGTACACGTTGCTATGGGATCATTTTACATTCACACTACCACACTTACATAAGTCAAGTCTTCATATTTACATTTCATTGAACACATTAAGAAGGCCTGCTTCCCTTAGACAAGTCTCCTTGTCTTCTCACCTACCACCTATGTTAGATACGATTTTCAACCTTAGATACAATTATCTTATTATGTGTCACACATAAATGTCATCTCAGATACAGAGAAAATTTATACAGAGATGTATAAGAACTGGAGCATAATGGCTAACAGTTTAATATGATCCTGGAGTTTCTTTTCTAATGGCTCCACTAATTATGTTTCTTTCCTGAAAAGCTGTCTTCCTGCCTATTCATCCTTATCTGTAACAGGACCAAGGAGTAAGCTTTCTAGCAACATTGGACAATGACAATATTTTCCAAATGCACAAAATATGCTTAGCCAAAAGGCAACCAAAACCTAAGGCTTCCAAAAGAAGCCACGCCTGTATTCTTAGAACATGGATGATTGACTCCAGCAATTGTGGAGAGTTAATTGTTACAGGTCCAGAGCCAACATTCTCTTGAGCCCGCTTGTTTTAAATCTTGTATTGGTTCATTCTGTTTTTGCTGTGCCTCGTGTTTTGCAGTGTGAATGTTCTGTGCCATTACAGGTTTATTTTTTGGTATTATGGCTCAGTTGAAAGCTGTGGGGACTTAGCAGTTGAGCTGACTACATTGTATTTACATCATGTATGATTATTAGTTTGGGGGGGCCAGGGGTGGACTGTCATGGTTTGATCCAGGTGTCCCCCACAAACAAATGAATGTGTTCTGATAGATCAATCCTCAGCTGATGGCAATTCAGGAATTAGAACCTCACTAGAGCTGTGTAGTTGGGGCGGGCTTTGGGGGGTTATAAGCCAGCTTCCCCTTGCCAGTATTTGGCACACCTTCCTGCCACTGTTTCCAGTGCTGTGGCCGAGGTGATGTCCACCCCTCTGCTCATGCCATCGTTTTCACTGCCAGGATGGAGTCTCCCCTCGAGTCCGTAAGCCAAATAAACCCTTTCCTCCACAAGCCGCTTTTACTTGGGTTCTTTCTGCGTAGCAACTAGAAAGCTGACCACAACAGGCCCCAGTTTTTTTAGGTAAATATTTGTGATGGTTAAGTTTATTGTCAACTTGACTTGTTTAATAATCTACAGTAATCTTGGGCAGGTCTCTGAGTTTGCCTGCAGCACGGATTGACAAAAGGAGGAGGTCCCTCCTCCAGAATTGCCCTTCCCTGGAGTGGATGGGCCCTCCTGGAGGGGGACTGAATACAAGGAAACTTGGGAGGAAGGGAAATTCCCTTTTTTTTCCTTCCTATCCCTGGCTGCTGGTGCTGGTTTGAGACTTGCTGTCGCATCCTGCTCTCCTACCCTTCCTGGATATCAGAACCCAGTTTCCTCAGCCTCACATATTGGACTGAAGAGCAGCTGCTCCCCACGGAGCCATCAGGCCTTCTGGGCTGGATTGGGACTGCTGAGGCCTCCAGCCACGTGGACTGAACAGCTACTGGTTCCTTCACCTGTGGGCCTGCCAACTGCTATTGTTGGACTGTCATAAACTACCCAAATAAATCCCCTTTTACTATAATCCATTCGATCAACTCTGTTTCCTCTAGAGAACCCTGACTAATACAATATTATTCTGTCAAAAAGTACAGGTGGAATAAAATAATTTCTAAACACTCATTCTTAAATTAGTCTAAAAGTGATTAGGCTTTTACTGTCTACTAGGAAGCTGCTTGCTAGTAAATCAGATCTCCTGAGGAAGAAGTAGTGTGGAAATGGTAGACATGTAAGAAAATTATAGGATGATTTAATGAATTGCTATTTGTCATTAATAATTTCTTTACCTGCCAATGGGATCATCTCCCATGGGCTAAAAGATGGTTTTAAATGGTGCTGTATTTGTATTATATCACTTGCTGTGTTTAAAAATTTTTTTAATTAAAGAGAATGAGATATTGGTTGAAGGGAAAATATAAAAGTTAATAATCATTTAAAATGCTGCATTCATTGATTTTAAAGTCAAATATATCCTTATAAACGCTAAGTTAAAACCTTACTTTTAATATTCTTGTCAACACTTACCCCTGTATTTTCTATGAACAAATCTGTTCGGTAATGAGGGAGAGAGTATTATTTAAATGTTGCTTTCTAAGCCAAGCAGGTATGGTGGCTCACACCTATAATCCCAGCACTTGGAAGGCTAAGGCAGAAGAATTGCCATTCATTCCAGGCCAACCTGCGCTACAATGTAAGACCCTGTCTCAAATACTTTTTAATGTTGCTTTCCATTTTGTAGAAATGCCTAGTACAACTAAAGCACGTGTGATACTAGCAAAACTCCTACCAGAAACACCCTTTCCTATCATTCCATTGGCTTTTGAATACTTGGAAAACTAGTTCATACACAGGCATTCATGTGGGCACAGCATACCAAATCTGTTAGTGTTGATTTCACCTGTAATTTGAACATTGCTGAGTCACTTTCTCAGATATGACCCTGAGAAGTTAATCCATTCTGTCAATCTGTTTATTTTGTCACTGAACTTGAATCACCTTGTAGTATGCATTCTTTTAATATCCACTGAGCCCTATTTGGTAATGTCAAAGGGCAGAGATCTCTTTTTGGTCAATGATAAGTCACAGCCTCATGAAGGCAAGTCATATAAGCTTAGATCCTGAGTTCATTCACACTGTGATCCAAAGAGAGAACAGAGGTTGACAAGTTGAGAGTTATCTTCTTTCTAGATGAGTCTTTGGACTCTTGAGCTGAGTTGCTTGTTTTATGTGAAGCAAGCAAAGCAGAGGAAAAGTCTGCCCTGGTGTGAATCCATCAGCTATCCCCATTTGCACCAATGAAAACCAAGCCTTCCTTAACCAAATGCTTATTAAATAAAGAACCAAGGGCTCATGGTGCTTCCCGCAGGTTCCTTTCACAGAACACTTCTCTTCAACTTCCCAAAAGTAAACCATGAGCTCCCTCTGCTGAACGCATGTTGATAAAACATTGGCGTGCTGCCTGGCAGGCCAAATTCTTGGAAATATAAACAATTTTGAATTATAATTTTCTTTTAAAAAAATCCATGACTATACTACAGAGTTCAATGGAAGGGTAAGGAAAAGTAATATACAAGGTAGAGCTTCATTAACTGAACGGTTTCAACTTCCTGATAAGATTTCCTAAGCAACTTGTTGGAATTGCTATGCTCTGTAAGCATGAGCCTGAATTACCAGTAGGTATTGAAGACACCTCTTCACATACCTATCCCGTTACCTGGCTTTGGTTTGACATAGCATCTTCCATGACTGAAATCACATTAGTTATTATTTTTCTGGTTACAGCTATCTTCCCTACTGAATTTTGACCCAACAGAGGAGACCATGTCTGTACTCCTAGCTCTAGAACAACAGGTAGGTGTTTCGAAACATTTGTTTTGTCGTTTGTGTTTTTGTTTGTTTGGTTGGTGTTTTTTTTTTTTTTCTTTTTCGAGGTAGGGTCTCCCTCTAGCTCAGGCTGACCTGGAATTAACTATGTAGTCTCAGGCTGGCCTTGAACTCACAGCGATCCTCCAGCCTCCCAATTGCTGGGATTAAAGGCTGCACCACCATGCCTGCTCGGAAACATTTATTTAATGATGGAGGGGGTGAGGCAGGTTAGCATTTACTTACGGTGTCACTTAGGATTGGGTTCAACTAGAAAATGTTACAGTGCAGATCATACAGAAAGAGACACAAGTTTAGTAGGAAATGATAGAAATGGGAGAAGGAAGGAAGGAGGCAAGATAAAGATGCGGTGTTCAAGCTCAACTTTCTGTATCCATCTGTGTTTTGCTCATGGCTGAATGATAGATGACCTAATTTCAGACCCTTGTGGTATAACCTCCTTATGGGATCAGGTTGTAGGAGGTATGGGGGATAATGTTATTCTAGTTTACTCACCATGACTTGGATACTGATTTATCAGGTCCAAATAGATTTGTCTTTAAAAGTTCCCAAAGGAGTTCTTTGACTTGTCTTCTTATAAAGACAACCAATGGGTTTATGAAAACAACTTACTTGGTAACTAATAGAAATAAGAGCTGTACAGCTTACTTAACATTTTCACACAATTTTATATACTATTGTAATCGACAGATTGAGTATAAATATAACAGACAATTAAATGACTGTGAATGGTAAATAATATACAGTGTTATCCTTGCTAACCCACAATCTCTCTGTATGGAAGGATTGTATGGAAGGAGTGGGGTAACTCAATGGGAGGAACACATGTTTAGGATTTGCAAGCTGCTGGGGTTGTTTGTTTTATGAAGCAGGGTCACACTCTAATCCAGGTCTACTGAAACTGACTCTGGAGCCCAAAATAGCTTGAACTCACAGCAGTCCTCCTTACTGAGCCTCCCCAGGGCTAGGATTAAAGGAGCAGCAACAGCAAAAGAATTGCTGGATTGTTCCTATGGTCCAATTTCAATTCTCTTTGATGGGAGTGGCTTTGTGTTTCTTCTGCCTTCTGGATCCCATGGTATTCACAATCTGGGCTGCCAGAATTGGCATGGTGGTAGGACGTTTATATGGAGGCCTCCAATCAGCTAGGGATATCTGTTGTTCTATCTGAAGTAAATTCTTGGCTGATGCAATCCTCATCAGTGGCTTGTTACTTGTGCTGCCCACCGGCCATGTCTTCCTATGCCCAATCTCACATCTGAGCCTCTCATTATACTCTATTCCAGGAAGGGTTAAGTAGGGCCGGGCTGACAGGATGCCAGCTTTTCCCACTCTGCTGAGGTGGCTGTCTCAGAGCTACTACCTAGACCTTTCTCTCAAATAAATACTGACATATAACGGTTACCCCTCCCTGGATCCTCATGAACATTTGTTCCTGCGATGATAGCCAATCTGAATAAAATCATGGAGAATATCACAAATAAATAAATAAATACTAGCTACCCCAGCAACTTCCTTATCCCACTCCTCACCCCACATAGCCATATCCCCCCTCACACACACACTAATAGCCTGCCTGCCCTCCCTCCAGCAGCTACCAGCACTCCAGGTGGTTCTGCACGATCACTTCTTGTCTGTTATCATGTAAGTGACATACATATAACTACTGAATGAATTCTTCATCCATAAATCATATCTTGAGTTCCCTCCTAGCCAGAAATTAGAGGGGGTGCCATTGAAGTGATTTTCACGGTCTTCACAGTTTCTGTTTTGTAAATAACTGAAGAATGAGTTATTCCAGTAAACACATTTCAGGATTTGCAAGAACCCCCCCCCCACACACACACACACACTGTGCTAACATGCTTTATTCTAATGGCTTAATGAGGTGGAAAAAGAAATATCACCCTCTGTTTAATTCAGTACTCACAGCAGAAGCCCATGGCTGCTTATTGATCTTTCTTTCTGTCCTTTGGTGGTCATATTACTAGTAAACTGCCAACCTCTGATCTCAACCCCATTTTGGATGCAGGCAATTGTATCCTCAACATTAGTTCAATAGGTGAGCTACTGAGTCCACCAGCCTCAGAGGATCTAAGAAGAATAAAAAAACAGGTTATAAAATCATTTTGGCCTGACTTTCCAAGTTTAATGTTTTCTTCAAAATAATGATGGTGGCAGAGAAGTAGTACATAAGGAACTCAATGAGTTCTAGTTATGCTAAGATATATGCTAAGAATCAGCATATCAGGATTTACGTATTCATTGATGGCTAAATAGAACTTTCACTTGCTCTTTGTTTAACGGAAGTATCTGTTTACCAATTGGAAACTTGGGCAAATGTGGATGTTCCTCTTGTATCTTGTTTTCTACACTCATTCAACTGATACTTAAAACCAGTAGTCACAGAAGAACAGCACCGTCATTTGTTGACATTTGCCCTTGGTGTCATTCACTCATTTGATATCTACTGAGAAACTACTGAGTACTAGATGAGTACCAGGGGCAGAGAGATCAACCAGAAATAGCAATAGGTACCAGTCTCTCCCCCAGGGTTTGTGGATTGACATGTTAGCAAAAATTCAGAAATATTGCTGAATCAGTTGCTAACTGATCAGCAGGGCCCAACACGTAGAATTAGCTTGATGGCTAACTTTAAGGGTTCTTGGACTTCACAGAAATTTGGCTAAACATGAGTCAGTGTTCTGTTCTAGGCTCATGAGTTTTCCTGAGGGTGTCTGAGGCCATGAGATGATTCTCAATAAATGAGGCAGCACATCCTACACTCCACCACCCATCATGTTTCTGCCACCCCCAAAGTCTAACGTAAATCAGTTATAACATAAAGATATAAGCAGGTAAAACCAAGTTAAAGCACAAAAGGCAAAATAGTTCTGACTCCCAAAATGTCCATGACATTCATAAACACCAAAAAGAAAAGAGAAGAGAACTCCTTTAGAATAAAGAAGCTAAGGGAGTTATAAAGATGACCTCAGAGCTGGGGTAGGCATCAGGGTCTACCTGTGTACATGGAGACATTTGAATGTAAACTGCATATTAAATAAGAGCATCAATCATTACTAATTTAATAAACTCATGATGATAATGCTGTTGAGAAAGCCCTTGCATGTTGGAAGTTACATATAGAAATACTTAGTGGTCAAGTGTCACGATGTCCCAGATTACCTCCCACATGTTTCAACTGAAACTTGGAGCAAGTGCATGTATGTGTATGTACACATATGTGTGCCTGGAGTGAGAGTGGATACATGGTTAGTCACTGCATCTATGAATGTAGGTGAAAGGTATTTATAGTATTGCTCCTAAGAATTCCGTGGCTTTGAAAAGTTTTTAAAATAAATAGTCCTTCTCATTTTCCAGTGGGAATTTTTATCAGTTTTGAGACAGGCTCCATGTAGCCAAATGCCCTTGTAGTTGTGAACGCTGGAATGAGAGCAATTTTGGAAATTATGAACTTAAACATTTTACATGGAGGCGTTGGCTCTGATAGTGCAAAGAAAGCCTGCCAGCAGCTTATTGGAAGGTGATTTTAAAACTTATACCATATAAGACCATTGCCCCTGAGGAGTGACAATTGACTTGGTTATCAACGTGGAGGCATCACAAGACTTTAAGTAAGGCCTGGAATACTACAGCATGCACAGAGGCCTTGGTGTGCATTATGATATTCCTATGTGAGAAACTAGATTTTAGCAACCTTTGCTTATAGTTTTAAACTTCCTTTTTGTAAGTCCTGGATTCCCGTTTGTCCTTTACTTCCCTAAACTGTGCGCATTTCTTTTTGTGTATATCTAGGTGTTGGGCTGAAGGGGTGTGGAATAAAGCTTGCAGACCGATTCTAGGTGAAGTGACCCTTCTGGCTTCTACCCTAGAGGAATGGTGGAATACTGAAAAAAATCTAGTTTCCTCTTCAGATTCTACTCAGACATGGAGGGCAAAGATGGGTTCGTCTTAGGGATGCTCTGAGGAGAGGAGCTAGCTCCAGATGCTTCTGGCCTCTCTCAGGCTGGGAGGTTTAAGGAGCACTTATGTTAGCCTGATCACAGATCTGAGTCCTTACTGAGTGGAAGCCAGGCAGCTCCTTCAGTTCATTTAAACTTCCCCAAAGCAATGAAAATAAGAATCCAGAGACCATATGGAAATACAGATTTTAAAGAAGTATGTATATCAACTATAACTTTATAGTAAATACATCCAATTAAAATTATCAAAGCATCTTTCCTGCAGGATCCCCAAGGATCTCCTAACATCTCTGAGAAATTCTTAAGTGTTCTGGAAAACTTTCCTTTGACCACACCTCAGGGATGCAGTCATTGGAGGTTAGTACAGCCAAGTGAGGCCATAGCTACCTTTTGATCTGGGTTTACTTTTCAATTTCAAGCGAAATTATAGAAAATATTTAGTGAAGGGTCAACAATGGAGTGGCGTACATAAGCAGTGGTCAGTTAGAAGATGCAATAGGGTCCTACTGACAATAGCAAGCAAACAGTAAATCTCTAGGAGTAAAATCAGTAAGAAATATATGCGACCTATGCAGAGTGACCTTTTCAACTACTAATGAACTTGCAAAAAAACCTGACTTGAATAAAGGGAAATGTAGACCTTAGCTAGAAGACACAAAAAATAAAAACATTAATTTTCTCTTAAATCATGTATATGTTGAATGCATTCCCAATCAAAATATCAATAAGAGTCTTGGGTTACTTGATTTTAAGGCTTATATAGAAATATCAAAATAATTTTTGTGAAAAATTGTTGGTACTGCTAAATGGAACACAGAGGACAAAGGTTGTTTGAGAAACAGTCTGAAACCCTGACAAACCAGGTAGACGTTTCCCCATCTCCACCCTTGGCCCTAAAACTCCTTCCCTAAGCAAGCCACATGAAGGTTCACACCCTGCTGTGCCTGGAGGGTGATAGCTCCTCTGCCCCCACCATCTGATATGTGCCTAGGCTCATGTCTACATGCAAAGCAGGTATTGACAGGTCGCTGATTACCTCCATTGCCCATTTCTTCCCCTCCCTCCTCCTCTTCCTCTATTTAACCAATGGTGTTCCTACAATAAATGGGAATATTTCCATGGATTCCCTGGGTCACTAGGGAACCGTGTTTCCCCTAGGAAGCCACGCACCAGAGCTGAACATTGAATCACAGGGAATCGTATTCCCCAGGGGATGGCGTCCCAAGAGTTGTAACACTCCCACGGGTTCTCAGCCCACATCCACGCTGCTGTCCCTGCAGAAGCAGCCGCTCCCAGAGCTGTAACACGGAGTGGGTCATGGGGCACCAGCCGGCACGGGCCAGACAAGCTCAGGCGACCTCCCGAGAGCCCCAGCCAATCTCAGAAGCCCCCAGAAGCAGTGCCCACCAGACTTCAGGACTTGCCCCTCCTCTTTTTTTAAAAAATATTTTATTTATTAATTTTCAAGCAGAGATGAGAGAGAGACAGAGACAGAGAGACAGAGAGCCCACACCAGGGCCACCACCTTGTGGGTCTGGCTTATGTGGGTCCTGGGGAATTGAACCAGGGGCCTTAGGCACTGGAGGCAAGTGCCTTAACCACTGAGCCATCTCTCCAGCCCTCCCCTCCTCTTTTTTTAAAAACAACAAAAAATGATGATAATAATAATAATGAGGGATATTAATCCTATTGAATACTTATATGTATTAAGTATATATCTCTAGAAGTTAATACTAAGGGCACGGATACAAGAATAGACACCAACAAAACAGCTTAGAATCCAGAAACGACCAGAAAAATGGAGCATCAATAGAAGCAAAAGTACATTTTAATAAATAATAAAGTGGAATGTTTAATAAAAGATATTGATATAAGCCAGTTTGAAAACAAAGAAACAGCCCTGCTTCCCACCTTGCACTGAAAATTAAATTCCATACTAACATCTCAAATAGTAAAAAATAAAGGCATAACATTAGGTAAAAATATTTGATTTTTAAAAATCTATGCCTGAGGAAGTCCTCTCCAACTATGAAACCCTGAAGCCTTAAAGGAAAAAAATGATAAATTTGATTATTTAAAAGAGAAGGTGCAGTGCTCGCTTCGGCAGCACATATGCTAAAATTGGAATGATACAGAGAAGATTAGCATAACCCCTGTGCAAGGATGACACCAAAATTCGTGAAGCGTCGTTCCATGTATTAAAAAAGAGAGAGAAGGTGCAAATGGTAAATAAGAGACATTTGCAACAAGAATTATTATAAATCAATAGAAAAATAAGATAAATACACCCACTTTAGATCACTGAAAATATAAAAACACTAAACTATATATAGCCTCATTCAGAATTTGTAAAATGCAAAAAATTTTAATCTATCAGATTGGACACTATTTAATTTTTTATATTACCCAGGGCATACTGGATTTGAAAATTCTTACGTTTTATGTATTTATTTGTTTGTTTTGCTTTGTTTTTTTGAGGGAGGGTTCCACTCTAGCCCAAGCTGACCTGGAATTCACTATGTAGTCTCAGGGTGACTTCAAGCTCAATCTCTGCCTCCCAAGTGCTAAGATTAAAGGTGGACATCACCACACCCAGCTCATGGATTTGAAATATTTTCTATAAGCATAGCCTCTCCTATAATAAAATTACTGAAGCTGAAAACGTATTTGCACAAATAGCGGTAGTACCAGGGGCTCACAACAGGGGGCAGCAGAGACCTCCTTTGCTGCTTGGTTTTATACACGTTGCTTTTTCTGCAAGAGGGTTCCTGGGATGACCTTGCAGCAGAAAGGACATATTATCAGCTCTTGTCATCTTCTTGGTGGCTATGAGTAATATGGTGGTCCCTCACCCAAGAGAGGGCACCAAGGACAGGCCAAATAAACCATTCCATGATTCCACTCAAGGCCATCTTGGTGAGCCATACATGAGCATGAATGAGGGGTTGCTTAGAGGACTGTGCGTGACCCTAAAACAACTATGTCACCCAAAGGTCCTACACAACATAGGTGATGACTTCCTAAAGCTGCAGAGACAGAGCCTCCTTCAGTCAACCTTCCACCATTTCTGCACTCCAGCAGCCTCCTGAGACCACGTGCAGTTAGTTGGTGAAGGGTTGGGGGGGGGCAGGAGGGAGGAAGGGAAGGGCTGGAATCTCAGGTAAGGATCTATGATCCTCCCCCAGCTCCTTCCATGAGGGAATGGGAAAGGCCTTGTAAGGAAAGTGGGACAGAAAGTACCCTGGACCCCAGCTCACTCAGACCAGGGATTACCTTTATTCAGCAACAGGGAACAGACTTCTCCTGAGTATGAAGTCATGCCCACCATGGGGGGCTTTGAGGAGGGTACTTAAAGACTTTTGGTATGATAAGGACTTTACAGATAAAGTTTCTCTAGGTTTGGGACTCTCTAGGTGACCATATAAATGTAGATTGGGCTGGGTGTTAAGCTCTTTTCAAAAGGGGCTAATTAGAGATAGGATCCTTCAGATATGTAAAACATTTGTTCAGGTACTTTGAGGTGTTATCAGGGATAATATCCTGTGTGAAACATTTTCCGGGGCTCAGGGAGCTGGATTTGTCCCTTCAGGCCTAATTATGTCAATATGGTAGTGGCGTCATGAACAGAGTGTGCATGTCCACTTGGTGAGACGTCTTGCAATCACCATCAGAGCAGCGGGTGACCATCTGTTCCTAGATTAGTACTTTGAGAGATAATTATTTCTTCTCAGAGAGGTTTAAAGAGTTGGTGGTCAAGCCAGAGCTTTTTTTTTTTTTCTGAATATCTTTTTCCAGTCAGCAAATTAGGCCATGGAGAACAAGGAAGCAAGCATCAAAACTCTGAAGATGCAGGAAATTTTCATTTGCATTACTAATCACACACCAGCAACCACTGCATGGTTTAGTTGAAAGGAGAGAAGAAAATCTGAATATTGGTGTCAAGAGTAGGAGGGCCCAGCTCCCCTCCTAGTCTGGGAGGGCAACATGGCCTGGCAGCCTCTTTCTGCAGTCATTTCTCCCAGGGTTCCTCCTCATGCTCTGGACCCTTCACACCCTCCCACAGCCTCTCTGTCTGAATTTCAGGAGCTCCTATTCACATGGAAATCAAATTTGTTTCTGTCAACAAACGTGTTGCATATTCAGACCACCACCCTGAGCTCACTGAAGAAATCAGCCAGGGTCCAGCTCAGTTGACTGTGGTGATGTACTTATCAAGAAGGAAAGATATATTTGGTTTCATGGTTTGAGACACTTCCTGGCTATGGTAACCAGCATCAGGCCACATGCTAGAATCATGTAAGTAATGTGGGTGCAGTAGGACTGCCTGGGAAACTGAAGAATATGGGTTCCTATTAGCAATCCAGCCCACTCAGTATGTTGAAATATTTCACCATAAAAGCAATCATAGCTTATACCTTGATAAGAGAAAAAAAAAAAAACAGAAAACAATGTCTGGGAGCAGATTTTTTTTTTAAAGAAATCTGAAGAGCTGACCATGATTATCTAGATGTGATGGGGTTAGAACAGCTTTCTTGACTCATAAGATCCCAAGAGCTATGATTCTCTCTGTCTACTCTGTTTGCTTCACAGGAACCACCAAATGAGCATGGGTTTATGCAAATGAGTGCACACCTTCCCTGGAAGGTGAGAAGAACAAAAGGTTGTCCTGATGATTCTTCTTAAGTCCCCTCTATCCCCACCGGAAGCAATCCCTCTACTTCCCACAGTGGTGGCCTGGTGTCAAGACCCTCCCTGGTGATGTCTTGGGATTTTCATCTTCACATAGCCCTTCCTCCTACACTATCCTGTGGTACACTGTATTTTTATCCCCTTCCTAGTTCCATCGATGTCCCCAAGGTGCTGACAACCTTAGATTGCTTATTCGTACTAAAGCTGCTTTGGAACTAGACTTAAAGCAGCTAAGAACTCTGCTAAATTGGCACTGTTCTCTCTAAGATGAAGGCATTGAAGCTCAGATGGTTTTAGTAACTTGAATCCATATCACTAGTGATGGCAGAGCCATGTTTTTCTGTGCTAAAAGTTGTCCCTTGTTGGGGGGGTTGTGGACCCCTGGCCCCCTGTGGTTAGCCCAAGTCTCACCAGCCAGCAGGATAAAGGGCTCGATCGGGGACAGATGAGGCGAACAGTCAGACAGACACACGCGACCAGGAGAATTGTTGGGCAAATCTCATTTTATTTGAGCACCCAAAGCCCTTTTATAACCTGAGGCTGCATTGTTCAGCCTATTTCTCTCAAGCAATAAGATTCAAACTTTTTGGCAGGAGCCAATCAGCTGAGTTCGGCAGAGGACAGCAGAGCAAAGTATGCTTCCTTAGGGTGCATTGTTTTACAGCCAATCAGCAGGGTAGTTGGTTACATCTCCAGTAAAGCGAAACTTAACAAGCAGGAACAAAGCTTATCAGCTACACGGAATTCAGCAAGCAGGAACAAGGCTTATCAGCTACTACCTCTGCCTCCCGAGTGCTGGTATTAAAGGCATGTGCCACCATGCCAGCTTTATTCCATATTCTAAAACTTAGCTTAAGGTTGCTCAGTTAGGCTGGGGCCCAACAGTCCCTCACACCATCCCAAGCATAGCCCCTCCTCCTCCCTTTAAGGAAATTGAGGCAGAAGGCACACTCAGACAAGGATTCCTTTATTCAGCAAGGAGAATGGACAGACTTCTCTCAGGTCTGAAGTCATGTCTCCCTGGAAAGCTTCCAAGAGGCTTTAAAGACTGTAGGTAAAGTTTTCCTGGGCCTGGGCCTCCTTAGGAGGCTGTCTATGGACATGTGGATTGGGCTGGCTGCAGAGCTCTTTTCAAAAGGGGCTTATCAGAGATAGGATCCTTCAGATATGTAAAACATCCTCCCAGGTGCTTTTGAGGAGCTGTCCTGTGTAAGATCCTGTGTAAAACATTTTCCAGGGCTCAGATAGAGCTGTATCTTCCCTTCACTCCCCAGGTGAACAAGGGTCTTACCAATACAAAGATTCTTTCTTTGTTCCCTTCTTTCTCTTTCTTTCCTTATTTCCTTCTTCTTTTTTCCTTGCTACCTTCCTTTCCTTTTTACTTGTTAGTTAATGGCTTGCATTATGAAAAACACAAAGGAGACTAGGACACATTTCATCGCCCTCTGGTGTGTTACCTGGTTGGCTCTGCCACAGGTGAGCTGCGGCTGCTGACTCATGTGCTCAAGCCAAGCAGGCCACTAAAGGGTGAAGATTGAGCATCGAAATGAAGAGCCTGTAGTTGTCACCATCCAGGTAAACAGTTCTGCCCATTCATTGGGCCATTTGACAGTGAGTTTTTCCAGAAACTTCTAAGGAATGTCATTACATGTGAAACTCCTTAACCTTACAGAATTTCCCATGCACTATGGAGATAACACAGACTGAAAATGTGTTTTCTGCTGAAAGCTTCATTCAGCTTTCCTCTTTTGACCCAATACTTCTGGCTGGAAATGTGTCCTGTCAGCCATCACACACTCTTCATTGTGTCCATTGGTCCTAAAAACCTTTCTATAGCCAAGTGTAGAGAATATCATTATTTTTAAAATGCTACAAAGAATTCCATTATATTTTTATTTTTATTTTTTTCAATTATGAGGGTTGAATCCAGGGTCTCCTTAGGCTAGTACTCTACCACTGAACCACTTAGCTACACCATATATTAATAGATGGACACTGGACTTATATTCAGTGCTGTATTACTACAAACAATGATGCAAAGAATAACTTTGGAAACACATTAATTTTAAAAATAATATTTTATTTCTTTTCAAGGAGAGAGAGAGAGGAAATGGGTACACTAGGGCCTCTTGCCACTGCATACAAACCCCAGATGCATGTGCCACTTTGTGCATCTGGCTTTACATGGGTACTGGGGAACTGAACCTGGGCTGTCAGGCTTTACAAGCAAGCAGCTTTTAATTACTGAGCCATCTCACCAGCTCCAAGAAACGCATTATTTTGTAAATGGACCAGAATTAACTGTACCACACTGGCCCACTGCACTAAGACAAGCAGGATAAGAAAGGATTAAACTCTAAAAGGAGAAAATTAAATCCAAACAGCAAGGGAAGCAAGCATGGGGGGAACACCTTACACATATCTCTGAATATGACTCAACATCTAAAATCCATAAGAGAAAAGATGAATGAATGCAGCCATGCCTAGTAGCACACTTTCAGCATAAAGAAAAATGTGCTGAGCAGACACAAGGTATGTGCCAATCGGAAAAATATTTGTAAACCACACCATAGGCAAGAAGCTCATTTCCTAATTATACTAAACTTCCTTAGTAGTGAAAAACAAAGAGAAAATAGAAAAAAGAGCAAATGATACAAGCAGACAGATCATGGGAAGAAATTATAAATGACCAATGCTTCCAATAATAAATTTGTTATGAGAATTCAAGGAGTGCAGTCAGTGAAGGCTGACAGTTGTAAGTGATGGACTCCATTCTATGGTGATTTTCCTGAAATGTGCCAACTAGGAGACAGGATCTGCAAGGTATAGATGTACCCAATGAGGTATTAGGAAGTCATGTTTGAAACCCTTCTGGCCTAGGGAATTCTGGGATTGACAGTCAACATCATGTATGGTTTTCAGTGGGAGGGATGTGCAAGTGACCAGAGTTAGAGCTCTTGACCTGAACAGCATTAGTAACACCTTGCATTTGTATCTTTCCAATCCTTTACTGGACCTGAAAATAAAAACTGGAACAAGGAAATATTGGGGAGGCGTTTCAATGTGTTGGTCAACTCCTTGACAGTATACTAATTTTCTTTTCTTTATTTTTCTTTTTCTTTCTTTCTTTCTTTCTTTCTTTCTTTCTTTCTTTCTTTCTTTCTTTCTTTCTTTCTTTCTTTCTTTCTGTGTGTGTGTGAAAGAGACTCTCAATGAACCTGGAGCTCACCAAGCCATCAAGCTGTAGGGTCCTCCTGCCAACACTGAGATTACAGGCACACACTACCATGCCCAGATTTTATGTGTGTGCTAGAGATTTGAACTCATGTCCTCATGCTTTGCAGCAAGCTCTTTGCCAACTAAGCCATCTCTCCAGCCCCCTTAACTCTCTTTTGATCATGGGAGTTTTAATATATTGGTGTTGCTTTGCCAATAATGTTGCTTCTCTAGAAGCTCAGTGCAGCCAGTCACAGTGGCACAGGAGAAGCTCAGCCGCGAGGACATCCAGGCTGCCTGTTGTTGAGGATGTAGCTAAGTGATGGACGGCTTGCCTAGCATACGCAAGGTCCTGGGTTTGATCCTTAGCATCCCAATAAGTTTGGTGAGCTTGATGTATTTTAATTTTTCTCATGAAATTAGTAGAGCAAGGCATGGTGGCACACACCTTTAATCCCATCCCTTGGGAAGTGAAGTACGAGGATTGCCATGAGCCCAAGACCAGCCTGGGGTTACAGAGTAAATTCCAGGTCAGCCTAGGTTAGAGTTCTACCACAAAAAAATAAGATTCATGAAATTATTAGAAAAAGAGAGAGCGTTGTCTCAGTGATGAGGAGGGGAATCTTTAGTAGGAAGGTGGCAAATAGTGTACCTGGGTGCACAATTTGAAATGAAATGAAAAGAGAGGCCCCAACAGAGGCCAGGTTAAAAGTCATTACATTCTGCCAGGTGAAAGATACTGGTACACTATATTAGGGATAATGCAATCGACAAATTCAGGCACTTATTAGGTGTGACCAGCAAAGGAACATCCAGGAAGACTCTGAAATTATTTGTTGGCCAAGGGAAAATTATATCATTAGCAACATGGAAGAATTAGGACATGTTTGGGGACAGGCAGTAGATGAGGGACCTTGGAGCCAGCAGGCATTCGTGGGCACATCCATAGCTAGTAGGTGGAATTAATTATCAATCAGAAGTCCTGGTGGTTTGGGAAATACAGGAGCTGGAGGTATCATTTGGGAGAAACCACGAGAATCAATGAAGTCGCCAAGGGAGCAAGGAATATCTAAAACCCTATCTCATTGAGTCCAGTGGAAAAGACAAAGACTCTAAAACCAAAATCTGATGTCAAGGGGGAAGAAAGAAAAGAAATTGGTAGTGTGAAAAGCAAAACTCAAGACAAATTAAGAGAATTTAATTAGAAAAATATGGCTCTCAGATTAGGCAGCCTTCAGAACTAAAGGCTTTTGGAGAGTTCCTTCCTCACTGTGGGCGGGGCCTGAGGGTAGAAAACACAAATGAACCAGCATGTTGGCCTTATTTGCATAAGGTCCTAGTCAGTTGGTGGCCTATGATTGGCTGAGACAGCTACAAAAAAAAAAAAGTATTCCTAGGTTAGAATTTCGGGTTATTTACTCACTGAGTTGTCGAATACTGTAGGTGTGAAGTCATTTTAGGGCCAAATTTAGTTTACCAGTTCTACAACTAAATGGAACTCATAGCCACTAAATATCTGGTAGAGGGAAAGAGACAGAGAATGAGAGAGAAAGCCTGAAGATAGAATCTTTAGCAACACTGTTGGAAGTTGGATGAACATGCTAATTCCAAGTTATTCATGCTGGACACTCAAGGGATATGAATTCTAGGGTTAACCATATACTGTTTTGGTACTAGATAAATTTAAAATTAATGTCTATGGATTGATCACTAAATGTTTCACCATTTCTTTTCAACTGCCCTGCTATTTTTCCATCGTCTTGAATATAAACCAAATTCATTTTGTGATAGTTATAATTAGTGACAGGTTTCTGAAGTTTTTACTTGCTACTTGGATGACATTTTGAAAAAGAAAAAGAAAGGAGGAAGGGAAAAGAGGAGGACAGATTTTTATCCTCCTCCCCTTTTCTCCCTCTCCCCCGTCACATATACCCATTTATTCTCCATACTAAAGGTCTTGGTTTTGTTTTGTTGAGGGAGGTGCTTTGCAGTATTGAGGTTCCATCCCAGGGCCCCACACAGGCTAGGCATGCAGCCTACTTGTTGAAATCTTTCAACTCGGTAGGTGCCAAGTTGTGGTTTTGGTTTAATATTTCTAGAAAATAGATGAAAAAAATGTATGTCTGACTAGTAAAGTGTCACCATTGAAGTACAAGTTCCTGTATGCGCTTTAAACTCAATGGTGCCTGAGCAGTTTCATTACAGAAATGAAATTAACCTTAGGTAAGATATCACATTCCTTCTTACCTGAAATTCTAGTTGTTGCCCAATCAATGAAAATTAATTTCTAGTTCTTGAGAACACACTGCAAAGCTAGGTAGGGAAAGGAAACCAACTGCATAGAAGACTTTAAACTGCATGTAATTGCCCAATTATCTTATGTATAACAGCTGCTAATGGCAACTTGGCCAAGTTTCACTGACTCTTTGAAATCAAGACAGGAAACCAAATGTCATTCGCATAACCTGAGAGAAAATAATATTAACCTTTAGCGAAACGTGCTACATTCTGCTTTGAATATATTTAAATGATGTATCTCTAAAGTTAAGCACGCCATGTGTTGCTGTGTCTAAAAGGGGAAATACGGGCTGGAGAGATGGCTCGGTGGTCAAAGGCACTTGCTTACAAAGCCTACCTCTGTTTGAAATAATTAAATAAAATAGAAATAGAAAAATAAATAAATATAAATATAAATATGGGGAAGTATACTTCTGGAGAACAGGAACATTTTTACATGGAAACACAAAGTGTGCATGGTATCAAATCACATGCAAAGACAGAGAATAAAACAATGAGTACATATATGTCAACCCAGGATGCAGCATTTATGCAGGTGGGCTCCCTCACTTGTCACAATTGTGTCACAGTTGTGGGACTTCTAGATGACACATGGTCATGTTTCTGACTTATAGCTACAAAACTAAAGTAATAAGATAGCATTTAGACTATAGCTAAATGCGGTCTGTGGATTACTTGGGAGACACTAACACTCCAGTTCATGCACAGAGCTGGGTAGGCAGAGTCTTGCGATAGCGGTAGGCAGACAGGCATAGCCACCCGGGAGAATGTTGCAGTGAACAGCTCTCGTTTATTGTATAGATAAAGGTTGTTTATATAGAGGAAAAGTCAGAGGTAGGGGCATAGGCAGCAAGGGGGATTGGTAGGGGCAGGGTAGTCTGTGGATGTCTCATGAGTGAATTGGCAGGGGCCAGTAGCCTGTGGATGCCTAGTTTGCATATATAAATTGGGGGGTGGGGCTTTCTATGTGATTCTAGACATGTATAGAATGGTGATGGCTGCAGAGGAACTGTAACCTTTAGACTTTTATTGTCCAGGTTTGTTATTACAGCTGGGGTGAGCTTAGGCCTTGAATTGTCTGCTTATCTCAGGGCTCGCTGTGGCCTGCCTGGAGGGCTGGAGGATCCAGGATATGCTTGAGATTATCAGGGTCTCAGGCCTGCCTTGACTTCCTTTAACAGAAGGAGACAGTGGGTCACCTGCCAGTCTCTGCAAATAATCCTATATCCTCTGTGCCTCTTAGCAGGAACTCCAGATGCATGCACCTTTTGTGCATCTGGCTTTTTTTGGGCACTGAGGAATTGAACCCAGGCTGTTAGGCTTTGCGAGCAAGCAAGCATCTTAACTGCTGAGCCATCTCTCCAGCCCCTGTGTTCTATAACTTAACTTGTAACGCTTCACTACCCATTCTGATCAGAACATAAAAGCAACTCTGTTCTTAAGAGCAGGATATTTTGGCACACATGTCTATCCCAGCACTCAGGAAGCAAAGGCAGGAGGATTCTGAGTGTGAGGCCAACCTGAAATACATAGCAAGTTCAAGGCCAGCCTGAGCTAAATAGTGAGACACTGTCTTTAAAAAACAGAGTGACCCTGTTTCACATAGGGATGATTACTCTACCTGTCCTTCCCTTCTGAGACTCTTACTTCCCACATGTGCCTCAATTCACTGCTTCTGCCGTAGTCTCCAGTTCCTTCTGCTTTTCAAGCCTAAAGCTGCTTTCTGTTCTCCCTGGGTATCCCTGCTTCCACCCCTCTGCAGATCATGTGTTCCTGGGCTCTCCTCAAGCTCCTTGCACTCTCTCAAGTGTCCCCTGATGATGAATGATTAAATATTTTCAAAATAAAATTCTTATTAAAATATCTTATTTATTTTTAAATTTTATTTGTAAGCAGAGGAAGACAGAGAGGAGAGAGAGAGAGAGAGAGAGAGAGAGAGAGAGAGAGAGAGAGAGAGAGAGAGAGAGAGAGAGAGAAATGGGTGTGCTCTGCCAGGGCCTCTAGCTACTGTAAGTAAACTCCAGATGCATGCACCACTTTGTGCATAGGGCTTTACATGGGCATTGGTGAATCAAACCCAGGTTGTTGGGCTTTTCAGACAAGCACCTTAACTGCAGAGTCATCTCTCTAGCCCAAAATAAAATAAAATTAAATAGTAAAACATAAGAATAAAATGAAACATGCTGGGTATATATGTTTATGTAAATATATATACATATATACATATATATATATATATCCAAAAGGTTCTCCTTTATAGTCACAACACAGTCATCAGTCATCCTTGGGAAATGCAACATTGATGAGCACTATTTATCTCACATATGAATCATATTCAAATTTTCCCAACTGGCTCACTAATATCCTGGGTTTTATCTTTTATGTCTCATTTTATTTCCTGATCTAGGACCAAATCTAGGATCCTTCTTGTTGCTTTAGCGTTAATCTAAATCCAGTGAAAATGCACAGCTAGAGTTCTGAGTTCAAAATTCATTTGGATTAAGGTCTGTAGGAATAGTACATATATATATATGTATATATATATATATATGGCCTTATCTGTTTCTGCTTACTGTCGTGGAAAATTTTTCTCTTGGCTATTTATTTATTTTTATTTATTTGAGATGAGGTATCATCATGTACCCCAAGTTGTCCTCCAATAGCTTCTACCTCCTGAACTTGCCACCATGCCTGGTTTTATTCAGTGCTAGGGATGGAACACAGGGTTTTGTGCATGCTAGGTAAGCATATTACCAACTCAGCTATAACCCAATTCTATTTTTTACTATATAAAATGTCTTTATAAATATTAATGGCTGGATATCATGCTCTTGTTATTTTTATTTTGCTACCAGTGTTTGGATATCTCCTCACACTCTGTAAGGATTTCTTCATGGGTCCAAGAGTTTTAATAACTTGCTCTTCACCAGTGTCCTTGAACACCAAAGAGTGTACTATACCATGTCCTATCAACCCACTTTAGATAAGGGCTGTGAACTGGACATCAGGATGCTATCTCCATCTCTGAGGCAGTCGTCCTTGCAAAGTATCTTGAACACTGCTGGGATTTGCAGCAGCCCCAGGCAGCCAGCATCATTCCTATGGGCAGTGGTCCAGTTCCCACTGGAAACTCAGTGCAGGTGTTGTCTCCTCTTCCAGGCTATTCAGATCAAAACCCTTGCCAGTGGAGCTCCACTTAGCTATTCTTTTATATAAAAATATCTTATTTTATTTACTTGCAAGGAGAGACAGGGAGAGAGGAAAAGGAAGAGAGAGAGAGAATGGACACACCAGGGCCTCTTGATGCTGCAAACTAACTCCAGACACATGCTCCATGTTGTGTATCTGTTTTTACGTGGGTACTGGAGAATCAAACTTAGGTCATCAGGCTTTGTAAGCAAGAACCCTAACCACTTAGCAAGCTGTTCTTTTTTAATGTATTGCTTTAGGGGACAGCTGCTTACCAGGTTTGCAAATCCTGGACACAAGATTCTCAGTATGCCCCCCAATTCAGATATCTGTTGATAACAACTCATGAGGGAATAATTTTCTCTAAATGTGTCATCAATTAGTTATGCATTCATGAACCTTTAGAAATTATTTAAAATTTTGCATAACTTACAGGTAATTACAGAGAATAGGAATTTATATTCAGTGGTACTTTGATAATAGTTTAAAATTTATTCCTCATCCAAGAATTGGTGATTCTTCAAGCAGCCGTAGTTAAAGTCTGTCCTTATCTTCTTCCTGTCCCATTGCTACCATATCACTGTTTCTAGCATCTTCCTTACTTTTGCACAGCTCTGTAGATGTTGCATTTTTTACATCTAGCCCTTTTCAAGTATACGGATTATCCTGAATGCACTGATCCTGTCTGTTTATCCTTGAATTTCCACAAATGTGTCCTCATCACTCACTGCCCAGGATACCTTCTCTTTTGCCTTTGGTTTCCCTTCCAACCACCCTCCAGCCCTGCTTCCTGCGTCTCTGTTTCAAATGTGAGCTGTGCTGTTAGCCATATTCTTCTGCCCAGCGAGGCAGGAGGAATTCCTTCCTGATTGATGTCTGAGTTAAGCATCGATTCTCTGCTGAACAGAAGCATAGATCATATAAAGAGTGGGAGTTGCTTTTCTTGAAACTTCTGGCCTCCCTGCTGTGGCAGGGTTCACCATGGCCACTTCTCACCTGTAGCAGCCAGAGTCATTACCGGCTTCCCTCCTCATACCTGCTTGCACCTCAACAAGGTCCCCTGAGCCACTGTACACTCAGATTTACCTTCATGTCACATGCATGGCTGATCAGCTCTGCCTGCCTGCCTCAGGCTTGTTTTGATTATTTCCCTCTGGATGGTGCATAGTTCCCTCCGTTTTTTTTTTTTTTTTTTTTTTTCCTGCCAGCTCATTTATATAAAGTACTAATACTCAGAGTTTAGGGAGCAGAGTCTCAGGTGACCCTTTGTAGATTGTGGGGGCTCCTGAGAAGAGGAGAGTCAGGACTCAGTGTGGTCATTTTATAATGTAATCTTTCATTAATAAATTTTGAAAAGTGATACCAATTTATTTTTTCAATTGGGGTATCACAGGCATATGCAGCTTTTACTGCAGTCAGTCCACCAAAATAGATAAATACGTTATTATAGACAATGGAAAAATTGCAAGCCATTTCTCTTTTAGTGAATGGACCTCTTGCTAACCACATATGTTGCCTTCTTTGGGTCTGGTAACCCACCCCTGACTCACAGGAAATGGTGGCTCCTGCCTTGGACATCCCACAAAATAGGATCAACTACCATGTGAAAAGGGTTGGCAGCGCCTACAGAGGGAAAGCGAGAAACCTGGTGTCATGGCGGCACAGAAGTAGAGCATCCATGAGCCACACTCAAATAGACTGCAGATCCCCTATATGCCAGTTCTTAGCCAAAGACATCTGATAATATATGACAAGGGACTTCCAACCCATTCAGACCGAATTCCAAGGAGGCACTGCACAGGACTCAGAGGTGGGTTCACCTGACTGCCTGCTTTCCAGCTCAGTCCACAGAACAGGACGGGCTCAGATCCACTGTGTTGTCAGCTCAAGGGCCTTCCTGCCTCTCAATCGCCAAGGAAATAAGTATAAGTGAGACTGATGTGATTAGTCCACTGTATTCATTAACACATAGGCAAAACTCCTTAGAGATCAGAAAAAAAATGACAGTATTCAGATCATGCCCGTGGGTGCTTTACTGCTTCTTAAGGAAAGCTACACCTGACAGCACATTAAAAATTGAGTGTGTTTAGGATACTCAAGGAACTGCTGACAACTGCATTTTCTGGAAGAACTCTCTGACTGAGGACAGGAGCAGGGACATACTTTGCACTGAGCTCCGTTTTGAATTTTTGAATTGGGTCATGTAAGCATGTATAACCTTTCCAAAAAATAAATTTATTATAGCTACTACTCATGCACATAGCTAGCAGAGGATGCTGATATAATGCTGAAAGGTCCAAATCATAAATCCCACCTAAGACAGACCAGATGTGTTCTCATATGGAGAGTATCCAGGGGTCATAAGCCATCATACACACACACACACACACACACACACACACACACACACACACACACACACACACAAAGAAAATTGAGGACTGGAGAGATGGCTCAGAAGTTAAGGTGCTTGCCTGCAAAGCCTAATGACCTGGGTTTAATTCCCCACTTAAAACCAGATGCACAAAGTGGCATAGGCATCTGGAGTTTGTTTGCAGCCCCTAGAGGCCCTGGTGTGCCTATTCTTTCCTCTCTCTCTCTCTCTCTCTCTCTCTCTCTCTCTCTCTCTCTCATTTGCAAATAAGATATTTTTAAAAAAGAAAATTGAATCCTAGAAATATTTTTGGAGAAGAAATAAGTGGTATGATTTAAACATGGAATGATTGGATGAGGATATAAGAAGTCAAGATATAAAGCTAACCTTTCAGATTAACTAATCGTTATTGATGTCAATATATAAGGAGAGTGTGGCCTCTAAATGTAATAACAAAGAATCACAGAAATCTCAATCTTCACAGGGTTCCAATTACTCTGAGGAGAAAATTCAATTCACAGCTGTTGACAGTGCTTTGAAATTCTGAGTCAGGCCCCAAAATAACCACAAAATGTTCTGTCATGACTCCTAAGAGAGACCAATGTCAAAGGATCATCTTAAACCTACAGACAAAAGCTCACCCTTCCTTTTCTTTCCTGGGAGAGGCTGTGCTCTGATTCTTTCATGAATAATGTATGGGATGCCAGTGGTTTCTGGAACATTCTATAAACCTGAACTCAACTCTCATATCAGCAGAAATTATTATTCTAGTTCTTTTCCTCCAGGAATGCCCAATCCATTTTATTTTAGAGCATGGAAACGCCATGTTGATAATAGAGGACATCACCCACTGTGGGGAAATATAAAGTCACTTCACACAATTCCAGTTCAGTGACCACAACTTTCAGGACCATCTCTGCAGAGCCCTGCGCTCCCCCACACAGAGAGTGCTCGACCTTCTTACCAAGCCCAGTACTGCCCAGTGTGGCAGCTGAGATGCTGCACATATGGGAATGGAAAATACTATTACAGGAAAAGAAATACTAATATAGGAAAAAGGAATACTATTATAGGAAAAGGAAATATTATAGGGAATGAGAAAAAGGCTCCAAGCAAGACAAAAGGGAGGACTGTTGGCATTTGCAGGTCACCCCATTTCTGGGGGCCTCTGGAATGCACATATGCTTAAGGATTTGGGGTGACACTTCTCAAAGCCTGATTCATCCTGCACATTCAGGAATCTAGTTACAGAGATGCTTCCGATCTTCTGGCAACTCCAGCTTCACAGATGATTTGGCCTCATACCTAGAAGGAAGCAAAAAATGCTGTGAAGAAGCAAGCATTAAAATCAGCCCCAAGCAGCCCCACTCTAACCCCCGAGGACTTGGCCCATGACAGATGCACCTTGACCTCACGTAGAGCCCTGCGGACTCTAAAAGCCGGTGGCCTCTCACTCCACAGTGGATCAGATCCCCACTCAGACAGCACCTCTAGGAAATGTTCCCAGAGGCCCTTCCTTCCCTCTGTGCTGTTTCTATGGAGTGCTTCCTGTGCGCAGGCTGTCATCCTGCTCCTTTCCTCCTGGCTCCTTGGTAAGGTTTCTGCCCTTGAACATCTCATCTGAATCCCATGGCTAGTGTCAAGTCGGTCTCCATGCCAAACCACTGGTTTCTTGTGTGAGAGAAAGATCCCTGCGTTTCCATTTCTGTTTTTGTAGTATCCATATGTGCTGAAATGCAGTGTGTGATGGTGTTACTCTATAAAGGAGTTGGAGGTCAGACAAGCAAATATATGCACTTTCCTTGGAATGATCCTTCATTTGACAGATAAATTTCCTGCTCAAGTTCCTTTAATAGAACCTGCCAGAGAGAATCAGTTCCATCTGTCAGAACAGTGAGGAGATTGAGGTCTACTGAAAACTTTATCTTCCTCTCTCTCTCTCTCTCTCTCTCTCTCTCTCTCTCTCTCTCTCTCTCTCTCTCTCTCTGTTTCTTTTGCTCTCCTCCTCTCTTCTTCCCTCCACTTCCCTCTTCTCATGTCTCTCTCTTCTCCCCTTCCCTCTCTGTCCTTTTTTTCTTCTCACTTTGTTCTCCATTTCTCCTTTCTCTCCTCTTCTTCTCCTCTCTCTATTCTCCCATTACCCTGTTCTCTCTTCTCATGTCCCCTTTCCTCCCTTCCCCTACTATTTATCTTTCTAAATATGCTGGTGCATATAGAATCAGTTGATTTTATTATTTACTAAGGAAGCCCCATTGAGTAGTTTGGAAAGCTCTGAACAAGCTGGTATTCCTGTTGGGGTGGCCAAGAGCACCTTGATCACGGTCCTGGTGACATGGATGAAGATGCAGACTCTCCAGGCACCTGCACCTCTTGAATCAGAACATTAAGAGACTGCTTGGGGCCTAGGCGTCACCTCCTGACATCAGCCCTTACTGGAAGGACTTGGGAAAGATAACCTCTCAGGTTCCTTCCAACTCCAAACACTGAGTTTATTGAGCCCTTACTATGTACAAGGCACTGTATGATTCGGAAAGACATTAGAAATCCAGCACATGGCCTCTGTGTGGCAGGAGGGGAGAGACAGTCTGTGTACATGGAGAAGGCAAACAAGTACTTTAAGTGAACTTGGTACATGAGTAACAACCAGAGAGGAGCCCAACACATGATTCCTGCTCCAGAAGATGGAAACCTAAGTGCTGCCATAGATAAGGAGTATTCTGCAGCCAGAAAATCCCTGTTAGCCATTCATTGGAAAGGTGAAGTTCAAATGGACTCCCATGCTTTCTTCACTGGTTACCATAACAGTAACAACTACAAAAGAAATAAACACTGAGCTATTTGATTGCTTTCAACATGTGGCTCATGTGAATGTCTTGGTGTCTCTCTCCCCTCCCCACCTTTTTTTCAGTTTTTTGAAACAGAGTCTCACTCAGTAGCCCAGGCTGACCTCAGACTCACGGCAATCCTCCTGCCTCATCTTCCCATGGGTCACCTGTGGGTTAGATCAGAGTGGCCAGAGTGTGTCCCCTGGACCAGCAGGAGCAGCAGCATCTGGGAGTTCTAGAAGTACACTCTCGGGCTCAGGTCTGTTGAAGCAGAAACTCCGGAGTTTCCCAAGCCCTCCAGGTGTCAGGGATGCCCAGGAAGCTCTTGGTCAGGTGATGGTTTTGTTGCTGTTGTCATGCATAAGGATATGAAGGCACAGAAAGGTGGGGTGGGTAAAAATGGTAGAACCAGAGTTTGAAGGCAGACCCCATGCTCCAGCCCTCACTCCTGCCAGCATTGGCAGAAACTCTAACTTACACGTTCAAATGCTCAGGAAGTAGTATTCATGCATCAAATACTCCCACGAATGAATGCTGTTTGCCATTCACAGATTGGCTTTATGAACAATGGTCTGTTGTGTCCATTGACCCACCCCCACTTGGAATGTAAATGTAAACTGCTAATGAGGATGACTCAATGTGCCTACAGATCTCCACCACCCTCTGAGGTATCCTGTTGAGGGGTGTGCCCAAGGCTCACTTTCCATTTCCTGGGCTCTGGGGTCAGAATGTGACCCTTTGAAGAATGCCTTAGGTTACTTGCATCACCACCCAAATTTCCCCAGCACAGAGCTCAGTCTTCCATTCCTCCTTCCTTCCAGTGCCTTCTCCTGGGGAAGGCTGAGTCAGGGAAAGACAATGACAAACTTGGCTTCTGGAAGAAGGGCAGGGCATTAAGTTTGGCCCAAGCAGATCTCTCCTCTGCTTATGCCAGGGAAACCTCTTAGCTGCATACTTCCCAGACTCTCATCTCCCACTGGGAGCCTGGGCCCCACCTAGGCTCTGGTCTGGGCCCAGCTACCATCTTTCAAAACCACATGGAGTCCTTCCCACACCCCATCATTCATAGCCTAATCCTAGCCTAATCCCTTGACAATAAATAGATATGAGGACACCGCTGGCCTCTTTAACTTTTTGCTCACTCTCCTTATTTCTGTCAGTTCCAAAGCTTCAGTTTCTCTTCCTCTACTTGCTCAGGTCATCGTTGCCTTAGTTTCCTAATGAGCCCTAAAATAGAAACCCACAGAGAGCCCTGCTTACGGATGGAATTCTCATGCCCCATCTTGCCATGGTTCATTCCCCCATGGCTTCATTACTTGGTTTTAATTCTTAAAAATTGATTTTTTTTTTCTTCTTCAAATAATGAGAAAGAAAGAAATTCTGTCCCAAGTTTCAGCAAACAGTTGGGGGTCCCAACCCCACAAGCACCAGGGCATGGCTGTATCCATTTGTCAGAGAGTCAGTGATTTAGGACAGTCACTCCATACATCAGGACTAGAATATCATAGTCCCTTGGGACCCACGAGGGGATTGTCTCCCTCACAGATACCACAATCTGCAGATGCTCAAGGCTCTTATAAAATATGACAGCATTTGCTTATAACCTTCCACACATTCCCCCTTAGATTTGAAATTATCTCCACATGGCTTACAATGCCTAGCAGAATGTAAATGCTATGGAAATACCCTACTGTAGTGTGTAGGAAATAATGAACCCAAACATCTGGACATGTTCACCACAGACAGAATTTTTCTCTGGCCTTTGTCAGTCTGAGGTTGTTCAGATGCAGAGCGCCCAGATGTGGAGGGCTGCCTGGACTCTGATGAAAAGTCATTATCAGACGTTTTGAGCTTTACTATGTTTTTAATTTGCAGCAGAAATAGCAAAGATGCCAGGAAATCATAAGGAAATAAAGTCTCCAATCAAAGGAAGAAAAAGTCTGATTGTTCATATTACTCATAATATTTTAGGGTTTCAGAGAATATTTTAAGAAGTGAACATTAAGTTCTTTCCACTTCTTCCAAATACAGGACATAAACTACAGAAGTATCTTTGTTCTTTTCTTCAGGTGTTGGGAAGTGAACCCAGCACCTTGCACATGCTAAGCACATGGTCTACGACTGATCTGCTTCCACAGACCCTAGAAATGTCTTCTCTCCATTGATATCAATACAGATATACATATATGCAAAAATATATGATATTTAATATTAAGTAGACAGTCACTGGAGTAGATGACCAGGGAGGGAACTTGTGAGATTCTTGTCTATGGCTGTGCTGAGGATGTGTGACCTTTCTCCTGCCTGGACAAGGAATTTGATCAATGCTCACTTAGGGTGACATGAATCAAGATTTCATTTAATCTACTTTTCACCTTGGAACACTTTCTAGGTAATAAAATATGCTTTACTCAAGTTGGAAATGCTTATAAGATCCCCAACCTATGTGTCCATGGCTGAGTCAGTAAGACCAATTTGTCACAATATATCCTTCCAGGGGTCCCCAGATTCTCTCCAGAAGCATTTGTAACAGGAACCTGGGTGTCAGCTGTGGCAGTCAAAGGTTACTTGCCACCAGAGAAGGTAACAGGAACTGATAACGTCTTTAAAAAGTGGCAGCAGGAGCCAGGCATAGTGGTGCACACCTTTAATCCCAGCACTTGGGAGGCAGAGGTAGAAGGATCATCAAAATGAGTTCGAGGCCACCCTAAGACTATGTAGTGAATTCCAAGTCAGCTTGGACTAGAGAGAGACCTTCCCTTGAAGAATAAAAACAAAACAAACCAAAGTAGCGGCAGATGGTTGCTGGGAGAGGGGCAGTCATGTGGGTTAGTGGGGTTTCTCATTCTCTAGAAAACAAGCTCCCACCCGTGATCATGCAACCAGGATTTAACTCAGTGGGGCAAACACAATGCAGGAAAGTAGGATATGGATGTAGTAGAGGAAGGGTTAGAGAGTTAAACACGTACACAACAATTGATAAGTCATAAGCAGCAATTTGACCAAAAGAATCTGAAAATGTGCTGGGAGAAATGTATAGGAAATTCCTCAAACTGTAGCAGGAAAGGAGCAGTGGAGGACTTTAACCAGCAGAGCTTTTGGGGGGAAAAAAAGGAATTACTATTGTCCAAATTCTCAGCTGGATATCCAAAAGCATTTTAGTATTTGGAAATTTTCAGAATTTTTTTCCCAAGTGCTAGAAATGAAATTATAAAAGATCATCTGTTGATAGTAATTTTTAGAAAATAACTTGACAGCTTTAAACATTGTAACACAGGTTAGGAGCACGATAGTTGTTTGTGTGGTAGGTAGTCAGCTAGGGACCGGCCCACAGAAACATGGATGCCACCTTGCCTACGCTGGCAGGACTAGAGCCCATGTCTAACCCACTCTCATATGAAATGGCTGGAAGCAACAGCTCCTCAGCAATTGCTTTTTGCTTCTTTCTCAACAGATGGGGGATCATCACCCATCTGTTGTTATGTGTTTGTGTAACTCTTAAGCCTAGCTTCTGGAAGGAATCTCTGACCTGCACTACCTGTGCTGTACCACTCAGCCTCGATGCTTAACTCTTTCACCACACTGTGTTAAGATTATGATTCCAGTAAGGGTTCCCAACTCTCTAAGTGAGGCCTTTGTTTTAGTTACCTGCTCATTTCTCGGCCTAGCAGAAGGCACATGACTCTGTATGTATGGATGTATATGGATGAGAAGATGAAAGAATGTTTATGAGTGTAGTGTCCCTTGATAATCCCGTTGAAAATATTTCATAACTTCTAAAAGAAAATGAGCTGTGGTTACATGGTTATTTCTACACAGGCAAAGTAGACTCTCTGAGTCACACTCAGAAAACCCCACCTTTTCTGCCAGTGACTTGTTATTGCCTGTAGATTTTCCCAAAAGATCAATTCTAGCTCAGGAGTGTAGAAACAACCAGAAGCTGACAGTGCATCTTTCTAAATCGGTGCCACTGAGATCATCACAGCCAGGCACAGGCAGATCTCCAAAACAATAGTTTACAAGACTTGAGTTTCTTCCCATTAGAAGAAGAAAAAATGGATGAGAATAAAGACTTCCTATACCGAATACAGATGGGCTCCTTGTCTAAGAGACGGGCC